>MU746184.1:10767-47624 GCA_026770625.1 Nicotiana glauca
ATTGATTAGTATCTGAATCTTAACATGGGGAGTTAAATAAGCTTTAATGGATGAATTTCGAAATTGAATAAGGAGTGCAATTATGAATTTTTAGTGGAATAGTTCGTAATTAATTATGGTAGATATTAATTTCGAAAATTAGAAATTAATTCCATAATTGGAGCCTTGTTAATTAAATTCTCTGGTCCATGCTGTGCCTAAATAATAGAAAATAAAAGAATCCTTTTTCTGGTGGAAAGGAAAACCTAACAGGTTTTGGAAAATGGTTTTAACCCTTAAAACTTGTGCTATAAATACATAAAGTTTTTCACATAAAGGGGGAAGGTAGAGTGGCCGAAATTTTTAGCCCTTTTTCCTAGAAAATTTCGCCCACACGAAATTATTATTTTCGGTATTATTTGGGTAACACAGTAGAAGACCGTAGAACGTTCGAGGATCACGATTGTGCGATTAATGTTGATTCCATTGAGAAGTTATGGAACTGAAGGCTCACGTGGTAGAAGAGATATGTTCACGCTTCAAGAGGTAACCCGTGAAATTCCGTTTATACTAGTTGTCTAGATTACATGTGATTTTGATACTGGGATTGCTTCCGCTGCTTATTATAATCCATCACTTGCAAGAGTCAAATAAGTAAAAAGTTAATAACCAAACTTTTAGCTGGTTTAAAAGTTCTAAATATTTAAAATGCACAAAAGAAAAAAGAAAAATGCTTTGAAAAATAAAAATTACATTTGTCAAAGAAATAAATTATAATTAAATTGCTTTAAACTGTCGTAAACCAAGTCCCTAAGCTAAATATTCAATTGTATTGTTCTATAATATATAAATGGCTATTAACTTTGCTTGATGTCTTGGAGGTAATTATACATGCATAATGCATTTCAAAGCATCTAAGATTTGCATTTTTGAGTTTCTTTATCATATTTATGTTTTCCTTTAACTACTCTTCAAATATACACAACATTAAGTATCTTAGGGGAAAAAATATTTTATATGGTAAACCCTTAATTTAAATAAAAATTGATTCACAAGTTTATCGTGACAATCACATGTCAAATTAATGTTGTACGTCCATACACACAAAGAAAAGAGTTCAAACACAATTAAAGAAAAATAATTCTAGTTCAAATAAGGTAAGATTTAATAAGTACTAAAATTTTAATTGATTTCAAAGTACTAAATTTAAGAAAAATAATTAAATGATAACATTAAAACTCAAAGTGCTAATTCTTAGGAAAATAATTAAATGCATATTCCTATATATTAGAAAATTAATTAAATGACTATTTTATCTAATGTGAACTCTATTTTTAAAGGATAAAAAAAGGCGAACGACATTTCGCTAAGGGTATATATATATATATATATATATATATAGTAGTTATACAACTATTATATGCTTTATAAATTATAGTACATATTATTTTTAGGAGTATAAAAGGAATCAAATTCAACAAAAAATAAACATGTAAAGAAAACCTCCCATCACGTTCCCATATTTCAAAATAATTGTTTTCTTCATTTAAAAAAGATAAATTAAAAGAGAAAAATCAAAAAGAAAAAGTAATAAAATAAAAAAAGGCAATAGGAAATGAACAGTCATGTGTAGAGCCGTCAATATGAACGGGCCAAGCCCAGCCCGGTCCGTGATTTAGCAGGGTTGGGCTAGAATATTTGGAGCCCGTTTAAAAATGAGGCTTTTAAGCACGACCCGAATAAGCTCGTGGCCCGTGAGGCTTGACTGGGGCTGGGCCAGGCCGGCCCGTGGGCCTAAGAAAATATTTATTGAAAATATATAAAAAAATAAAAAGTATATTACCTTTAGAGATGGAAAGTCAGAATTGGATCTTTACTAAGAGGAACCAAAACGTGATCTTGAGAAGTTTCAAGAGATGGATGTTGTCATCTTTTTGGAATGACTATTCTAGAAAATATCTCGATCTTTCAATGATAGTGCGTGATGTGCTTAGTATTCTTATTACCATTCTAGCATCTGAATCAACATTTAGCATTGGTGGCACGTTCTTACAAAGTACAGAAGTTGCATTTATTATGAAAATGTCCGAACTCTTGTTACTACTCGAAATTGGCTTCATAGGTTTTTCCAAACTCAAACTAGTAATTTTTTTTATGTGAATTTAAATATTATTAATTTTTTTAAATTTAATTATTTTTAATATTTAATTAATTAATATTGCATATGAACTGTAGATGAAAGTAAACATGTTAAGACAACCTTGTCACAAGCGGATTCAAATGTGTTTGATGAAGATGATGTGTTGGATATGTCATAAGCATCATAAACGTTCGCTTGAATAATTTGTTTTAAGTTTTGACTTTTAGTGAATGAAATAGTCATGTCTTTTACTTTTTTTATTATTTATTGTGATATATTGGAATAATATAAAAAGTTATTAATTTTTCGAATTTTTTCCAACAAGATATTTTTTAACTTTTAAATAATTATCTTTTTTTAGGATAGAACTTAAAGAAAAAAATATAAAACTATATTTTTAAAAATGATGGGACGGCTCGTGGGGGTTCGCGACCCATATAGGGCTGGAGTGGGCTGACCATTATAAGACCCATCAAAATAGTGGGCTAGCACAACCCAGCCCAGCCCGTTAATTGCTAAAGCCCGCGTGAGTTGGATTGGGCTAACCCTTCGGTATAAGTTATCAATTTATTTTTTATTTTGGTCCAAAATAAGTGTCCATTATATAATCAAGAAAAAATTCAATTTGTTTTTACAAAATTACCCTTGTGTACATGTCCCTAAAAAGTTTTCTTATTCCTCACATTAAATATTTAACTAAGGGTAATTTAGTCATACTAAGTATTTTTATATATAATTTAGTATTTTCTTAATGAGCGTGCCAAAAATAAATTGGTTGTGGCACGGAGGGAATACCAATTTTGTTGATTATTTACTCCAGCTAAGATTCTGAATTTTTTTCTTCATATTGACTATTTATGTTTTTCCCGGAGAGAAATTTGGCGATCTTCAGTCCTTCATATTGTATTTATCTAATAAACGACAAAATGGATTTCGTAGGCCGTCTTAGCTCAGCGGTAGAGCGCGTGGCTTTTAACCACGTGGTCGTGGGTTCGATCCCCACAGACGGCGCAGTTCTCTTTTTCTTCTTTAATGGGTATTGTGTTTCTGAGTTTCTCTCTGTCTCTAATAAATAGATGTAATTATCTTTTGAAAAATAAATAGATTTGCAGACGTCGAGACGCTTATTGGAATTGAAACAAATAATAATTAATAATAATCAATGGTGGTGGCAGATCCAAATTCTCCACCAATAATTCAACATTTGTCGCAAATTTGGCTCTAATATTCAAGTCAACTTTGAGCAACAGGCTCTACAAACAAAAGTGGAATGCTAGCTACTTCTTTGTCATGAAATGATTATTTTCTGCCTAATATTTGGCTACATACGTCATTTTCATATTTTTAATTGAATCTTCAAGAATCATTTATTCCAAATTGCATGCCCTACCACCTTACATTCCCTATTTTCTCATTGCCAGGAAAGACAGTAACCAAAGCTTATCATGACTTGAGGCCATTTAGATTTGTCATATTGTAATTAAAAAGACAATAACCAGAATCATTGCCTGGAAAAACAGTAACCAGAATCATTTGTCATATCGTAATTAAAAAGACTTGAGGCCATGTTAGATTTTAGAGCTCAATAATGTGTGACAATCAGTAACATCAAATTGATAGCTCGGTGAATTGCAACTCTGCATGCAGAGGCTGTTAATATGCAAGAAAAGAGGGAAAAACTAGAAGCATCGATAACCTAGGCTTTACGCCATGTCTGTTCACAGTAGAAGCTTCGAGAGAAAAAATCATATATCTTTGTATATCCCAGAGTGAATAAAATCCGTCTATTACATATACATAGGCTTCACTATAGTGACCCGGAAAGAATCCAAAGATGAATTGACCAACCCCACTAATTCTAATCTGTACATTTGGGCCCAAATTATAAATACAAAAAGACCAAAAATACTAGGCCCAAAGTTATTACCCAGTATCCAATTTTCCAAGTCTAACAGCCCCCCTCAAGTTGGAGGGTGACAAAACCCCCAACTTGCGAGTGTGTAAATGATGAGCAAGACCAGGTAGAGCCTTTGTAAGTAGATCAACAGCTTGAGAGGCACTAGGAGTGTGAACCAGAGAAATCAGCCCATCTCCAAGCTTGGCACGTACAATATGACAATCCAACTCTATTTGTTTTGTCCGCTCATGGAAGACAGGATTTTTTGCAATGTGAAGGGCAGTCTAGCTATCACAAAATACAGGTACAGGAGAAGAAACTAGAACACCAAAATCAGATAACAACCGAGACAACCAAGTAACTTCAGCCACTGCTTTACTCGTAGCTCTGTTCTCAGCCTCAACTGAGGAAAGGAAAATCACATGTTGCTTCTTGGATTTCCAACCCACCAAGCTACCTCCAAGGAAGATACAGAACCCAGTGACTGATCTCCTACTGTCAGGGCAAGAGGCCCAATCACTATCAAAGAATACCTGTAAACACATAACAGGATCATTGTTGAAAAAGATCCCAGAATCAGCTGAACCTTTGAGATATCTGAGAAGATGAAGAGTAGCTTGCATATGTGGTATGCAAGGCTGCTGCATAAATTGGCTCAAATGATGTACTACAAAACTGAGGTCAGGCCTTGTATGGGTTAGAAAATTCAGCTTGCATATGAGACTTCTATACTCTTCAGGTTTAGGCAAAAGTGCACCTTCCTTGGCCTTCAATTTCACATTCAGTGCAAGAGGACATGTAACAAGAGTACATTCAAGAGAGTGAAACTCAGCCAAAAGGTCATGAATAAACTTCTTTTGGTGCAGCAGAACCCCGGAAGAAGTGTAGTGAACTTCAATACCAAGAAAGTAGTTAAGGAGACCCAAATCCTTGATCTTGAACTAATCATGAAGGAAGCTCTTTAGGGCAAAATTTTCTGATAAATCAGAGCCAGTGAGGATAATGTCATCTACATATACAACTAATATAACCAAAGAATCCCCAGATCCCTTAATGAAGACAGAATAGTCATTGAGAAAATGCATATACCCTCTGGAGGGTAAGGCTTGAGACAACTTTGCATACCATTGTGTGGAAGCTTGCCTCAAGCCATAAAGGGATTTCTGGAGCTTGTAGACCAAGGAAGTAGAAGAAGTGGAAGCAAGAATAAAAAAGTCCAGGAGGAAGTTTCATAAAAACCTCTTCATCAAGATCACCATGCAAGAAGGCATTATTGACATCAAGTTGGAATAAGGACCAATGTTGCTTGATAGCCATAGCAATTAAGGTCTTAATATTAGATATCTTTACAACAGGAGAGAATGTTTCATGAAAGTCAACCCCTTCTACTTGAGTGTTACCCCTGACCACCAACCTAGGTTTGTACCTCTCTAAGCTACCATCAACCTTATATTTCACTTTGTAAACCCATTTACACCCAATAGGATTCTTACCATGGGGTAATGCCACAATTTTCCAAGTCCCATTGGCTTCCAAAGCCTCAAATTCCTTCCTCATGGCATCCTGCCAATCAGGAATAGCAGCTGCCTGGGAGTATGAAAATGGCTCTGGTATATGCAACTGACCAATAGAGGGGGTGGAGTTGGAGGAAGAGGACTGGCAAACATAACTGTTGAGGTAACTAGGAGGATTATGTGGCCTGGAGGACCTTCTTAGAGTAGGGAATGTAGAAGAAGATATAGGGATGGAATTATTAATAGGAGAAGGATCAGGAGGAGAAGAATTATGGGAAACAAGAGGTGAAGAACTGAGAGAAGAAATGGGGCTAGGAGCAGTATGTACAATAGGAGATGAATGATTAAGGGGTGCAGAAGTAGGAGGTGGAGTGGAAGATAAAGTAGGATGATGAGGTACTGCATAGTCAGTATCAAAACAAGTGGATAGAGGAGAAGATAGAATGTGGGAAGGATGATCAGAAGCCTTGAAGAATGGAAAGATGTGTTCTAAAAAAAATGACATCCCTAGAGATGAAGCAGGATTTGGAAATGAGGTTATAGAGCTTATAACCTTTATTAGCAAAGGGATAACCTACAAACACACATGGGATAGATCTGGGAGAAAACTTGTTCTTGTGCAACTTAGTAACAGTACAGTAACACAAACAACCAAAGGCTTTAAGATGAGAGTAGGAGGGAGCAATACCATATAACAACTCATAAGGACTTTTGTGATCTAAGAGAGGGGATGGAAACCTATTGATCAAATAGGTTGAAGTTAGAAGACAATCACCCGAAAATCTAATAGGAATGTGGGATTGAAACAATAGGGCTCTAGCAGTCTCAAGCAAGTGTCTGTGCTTCCTCTCCACCACTCCATTCTGTTGAGGAGTGTGTGGACAGGAAGTCTGATGTTGAATTCCTTTTTCAGAGAAGAAAGTAGAATCTGAAGCACTGGACCCTAATTCTAAGGCATTATCACTTCTAATAGCCTGAACTTTAGTATGGAATTGAGTTTTAACCATGACAATGAAAGCCTTTAGTAAATCAAAAGCATTACTCTTTGCTACCATAAGGTGGGTCCAAGTAGCCCTTGAGAAATCATCAACAATTGTCAAGAAGTATTTGGAAGCATTATAGGTGGGTGTGTGATAAGGTCCCCAAGTATCTATGTGAATTAATTGAAATGGGTGAGTGGACTGTATACTACTATCAGGGAAAAGCAATCTTGTTTGTCTGGCTAATGGACAAACAGGACAACTAAATGATTGTTTAAGAAGAAATTTATAATTTAATGCAGATATAGTTTTCAACTTGGAAAAAGGATTATGTCCAAGCCTGTAAAGCCAAACAACTTCAGCTTTATTCATGTTATTAACAGCTGATATGGTATTTACAGATGGGCACTAGAATGAACAGAAGAATTAGAAATTGAAATATTAGAAAAAGCAGAATGATTGGAAGAAAAAATATCTGCATTAGGAGCAATGATAGACTGGAACAACTTGTAGAGTCCATTGTCCAGCTTACGAAGTACCACTGGCTTCTTCACTGAAGGGCCCTGTAAAGTACAAGCAGCCTTGGTAAACTATACCATGTCATCAACATGAGAAAGTAATTTGTGGACAGAGATGAGATTATACTGAAAACTAGGAACATAAAGAACATTATGCAATATCAGATCAGGCAATAAAGCCAATGATCTAATATTGGTAACTTTGACTTTATAACCATTTGGGAGAGAGACAAGGTATGGAACAGGTAGGGTTTGGACATTAAAGAGTAAATTTTTTGTGGAAGTCATTGGTCAGAAGCCCCGGAGTCTATTATACATACTATACCATCTAATTTAGTCAACATACATGCACCATAAGACACACCAGGAGGAAGTAATTCACCAGCAAAGTTTGTTGACCCCATTAGTCTTGAGGCAGATGGAGAAGGAGACAAGTGTGATTGTTGAAGCAACATCATTAATGAGAGTACTGATCCTTGGTAAGCCCAGAAATAGCAGACATGTCCTCAGACTATGCAAGAATACTATGTTGAGTAGGGGTATCACCAATCCCAGATTCAGGTTGGCTGGTGACCTCATCATGTGCAGCAATCTTTCTCGGATTAGGAGTTTTGGCGAACTTGAAACTTGAGGGATAACCATGGAGTTTGTAGCATTTTTCTATAGTATGTCCAGGTTTCTTACAGTATTTGCAGGTGACAGTTGGTTTAGATGACTCAAAATTCACTCTAGAAAGGTAACTTTGCCTTGACACTCCAACATTAAAGGATGCAGAAGTAGAAGGGAACTGAGTTGCAGCAGACACATTCCTCTGTTTCTCATCAAACAACAAAATGCTATAAACAACTCCAACTGAAGGAAAAGGTTTCATCATGAGAATGTTGCTTCTAGTTTGGACATACGTATCATTTAAACCTATTAAGAACTGATAAGCCCTCTGTTTCTCATCTTCAGCAAACTTAGCCCCACAAGAACACACCCTAGTTCGACCAGCAGATATGGAAGCTATTTCATCCCATAACTGTTTAATTTTATTGAAATATGAGGCTATGTCAAGAGATCCCTGGGAAATGTGTGCTAACTCTTTCTTAAGTTCAAATACTCTAATACCATCAGCTTTACCATCTCTCTTCTAACTCATTCCAAATTTGCCTATCAAACTCAGAATACTCCACACTCCGAGATATTTCTTTAGATAAGGAGTTTACTAACCAGGAAATAACAAGATCATTACACATTTGCCATTGTCTGGCAAGAGGTGAAGTGGGTGAGGGTTTCTGGGAATTTTCATTTATAAAATCTAGTTTGTTCCTAAATGAGAGTGCAACAAGAATATTGCACCTCCAACTACCATATCCTGTTCCATCAAACAGAGTGGAGACTAACGAGGTCCCCAAAATATCTGATGGGTGCACATAGAGAGGGTGACAAGGATGAGTATAATCATCCTCATGGAAAATAGTGCGAGAAATGCAGGAGTTGAAGATGACTCAGGAGTACCGTTAGTCATGTTTCCAGGTTGTCAATCAAACAAATCTATATAAAAACTAGATCATGCAAGAAGAAATGCAAGGAATTGGTGAAGTATGAGCTTAGCATTACCAATCTCCTTCGCAACCGGAAAGAGTTACGGCCTTCAACTAGGAGAACATCTCAATATCAACCGCCATCCTAGAATCCGACATGAGCAAAACCCTAATTTTAGTCGAAGTCCTCGAAGTCGTCTGAAAATGAGATTCACTGCTTCTATGCACCAGAGAAGATGATTGAACACAATTTTGAAAAGAATCGATCGGAAAATAGCACCAAACTAAGAATCTTCAAAAATCGAAAGGACGAACGAAATGTGTATAAAAACAAGTGTAGAAAGCGAGTGTGATATCAATCGAATCCTCAGCACGAGACTAAGACGGATCTCTGCTCTGATACCATGTTAATATGCAAGAAAAGAGGGAAAAACTAGAAGCATTGATAACCTAGGCTTTACGCTATGTCTGTTCACAGTAGAAGCTTCGAGAGAAAAAATCAGATATTTTTGTATATCCCAGAGTGAATAAAATTCGTCTATTACATATACATGGGCTTCACTATAGTGACCCGGAAAGAATCCAAAGATGAATGGACCAACCCCGCTAATTCTAATCTGTACATTTGGGCCCAAATTATAAATACAAAAATACAAAAAGAGCAAAAATACTAGGCCCAAAGTTATTACCCAGTATCCAATTTTCCAAGTCTAACAGAGGCATATCATAATCCATTACAACAAAGTATATTACATAATAGTAACTTATAACCTACAGAGGATTCCGTTAAAATATGCATTAGATTTTGCTAGACGACATATAAGTATCATGAATATTACTCTCTCTAGTCCAAAATAAGTGATTTTTTGGCCCTTTTTTGTGGTCCAAAATAAGTGATTTTTCGAGATTTCAAGAATGAATTAATTATTTTTTTTCCTACATTGTCCTTGGAGTAAATAGTGTTGGAATACGTGTTAGGAGTATTTATGTGATATAGTAAAGGTTAATATGGTCAATTCCATTACTAATTAATGTTAAAATGTGAATTTTTTAATCTGTGTGAAAATATCCAAAAAATCATTTATTTTAGACCGGATGGAGTACAAGTTTAATCTTCTGACTTCATTCGTTAAGAAAAACTAACTATAAATCCAAGTGATTAGATAGACACCTCTTGTTGGCATAAGTGTGTCTCGCAGAGACATGGCTATTAAAGGGGCTAACTATAAAATAACATGACTATTAATTACAAGTTTAATCTTATGACTTCCATCGTTGAGAATATACAGAAAATAGAGAGGAAGATCATCATCGTCCTCTCTATTAGGTTGTTGTATTGGCTGTAAATTGGTATTCTCTAGACAGATTAGCACTTCAGCCCAATAGACATGTCATTTAGTTCATCTCAAGAGTAAAAGTTCCCTATTCTGTGCATTTGCAAATTAAGTTCCACTTTCCACTTTGACAATGTACATGAAACGCAGATATAGACAAGTAGCGCAAATGAACTTTTCTTTCATCCTTATTTGGCCAATGTTGTGTTAATCTTGATCTACAACCCTTAATTAAAATGGTTTAAGTTAATCTTGAGATCTATGTATTCCGAACGCCTTTAAGCACATACATGTATGCTGCAGAAAATATGTTTTAAGTAAATGGGTGCATCCGTGCATGAACAAACACTTCAACAAAGCCACAACAGTTCATTTAAATAAAAGAAATTTATTTTCATATACAAGATCACACTTTCTGATCAGATCCAGACAACCCCAGCAGAAATTACAAATAAATGACAAATTGACAAACAAACGAACAATACAACAGAAATGAAAATGATATTTCCCATATGGCACATTGAAAGATACCAAGTGTTGGCAGCTAACAAATGGCGTCAAGAATCACTGAGACAACAGACAGCCCAGCTAACTTCCCCCAGCGGATCTTCACAATACATTTTCAGGTTTCTTTACCCTAACCATGAGGAAAAGAGACCCTATCACCTTCACATGACTTCACCAAAAATAAGAAGTTGGCGTTATTCGTCTTCTGACTTATATTATAGGTTTTGCTTTGTAAATTTTATTTATTCCTACTCTTGATCATTCTTAAGTGGAAGCTACTTGTTGGAGCACCTGTGTACAGCTTCAAATACAAGGTAGGGAATTGGATTGTCTTCCCCTGATTAGGAGGATGCCTTTGTGACATCTTTGGTAGATCTATTGTATTTCATGTGGCTCTTAACCAGCTGCCCAGCTGAGATAGCTGACATGAGGGATAGCTCCCCAGCAAGAACAGAACCAGCTACTATTGTGGCCAAGAGTCTTGCATTTGACCCTGGAGCTTCTCTGTTGGCGCCTTTCACTCCCAATAAGTTCAAGCAAGCTGACTGAGAAGCAAGCTGAGTTCCACCTCCAACAGTACCAACCTGTATCCCATTAAATACACAATAAATATAACAAGAAATTGAAAGATTCCAGAGTAACACTTTAAATTGAACTGAGGACTGTTCACATGTATGGACCTCTGTAATGTTTTCTCTTTTGCATAAAACTCATTAGTTTTGATGATTTAGAAAGAAGGACGAGAACAGAATTAGAAATTTGTATTAAGAAAATATTAATCACATACCTCAATGGAAGGCATTGTAACAGAAACATGGAGGTCCTTGCCATCATTTACAGCCTCCATCATAGTGATACAATGAGAGCTCTCTATGTTCTGAGCTGGGTCCTGACCAGTTGCTATATACACAGCTGAGACGATATTGCTGGCGTGGGCATTGAAACCACCAAGTGCACCAGCCATGGCCGAGCCAGTAAGATTTTTAAGCATGTTCAGCTCCACAAGAGCAGCAACCTCAGTTTTAAGAACTTTCTTCACCACCTCTTCCGTGATAATTGCCTCACAAACTACAGACTTTCCTCTCCCCTCAATCCAGTTAACTGCTGCTGGCTTCTTGTCCGAGCAAAAGTTCCCTGTCACAGTTATAGATAACTTCAATTAGACAAACATCTCCATTTCGGTGGGAACAAAAGCTGGTAAAATATTTTGGTGACATTCTTAGGTATTAAAGATCACAATAATGTCAAGTTTCTACTGAAACAAGTTACTCCTTATAAATAACAGAGACCATACACAGCAGAAAAATAAAGTGTATTACGTGTTTCATGCAGTGAATATACAGCTTTTTTCATGGGTTTAATTTACTGTAATCATATGAAGTGATATAATTAAGCTAGCAGTGGATGTAAAATACGTGGGATATCTTTAATGAAAAACTAAATGGTAGGTGAATACCAGATATGCCGATGACATCCATGTCGGGATATTCATTCTGGAGGTAATCTAGAACATTTTGTACACCTTTTGACACCATGTTCATTCCCATTGCATCACCAGTGCTACACACAAATCGCATGTACAGATTCTTTCCCGCAATTGCGCATTGAATCCTTTGTAATCTGGCAAATCTGCTTGACCTGCAATATCCAATTCAAACGGAAAAATTACATAACCATACAACACAATATTCAAATGCACACTGAGAAATATAATAACAGCATGCACTCACTGGTTGAAAACAGCAGCAAGTGTCTCAAATTTCACAGGATCTTCAACAAAGAACTTCAACTCCGCGGCCCTTTTGGCAGTGCCAAACCTGACACAAGGTGCTCTGGTCATCCCATCGCGGAGCAACACGCTAGTGGCGCCGCCAGAAGCATAGATAGCCTTGCAACCCCTGTTGGTGCTAGCCACTAAACATCCTTCAGTGGTTGCCATTGGCACCGAATACTCTCTCCCGTCGAGCAACAACGGCCCGGCTATTCCAACAGGTATCTGCACGTAACCGATTGGCATCTCACAGCACTGCCCAAGAATGGATTCATAATCAAATCCCTCCAATGGGAGCCCTTCTAGAGACTTCCCCGTAATCCTCTGCAACGCCTCTTTACGAATGGAAGCAGCTCTCTTACAATCACCAAGTTTCGATTCCAAAGAGTATGACGGCATTTTCCCCTGCACCACGGATTTTATGATGTCCTCGTCTTCCTCAGAGGCTGCTGGTGTAACCAACGGCGCAGGTTTTTCAGACATAGCTGCGATCTTGGCGGGTTGCGGAGGTACCTTTGGGACAATTTGTCGAGCAGGTGGTGGTGGAACAGCAGTGCAGCCAAGAGTAGTCGCAGGTCCACGACGACTATCTTCTTCCAAGAGATATTGCTCATCGTTTTCATCCTCAACATCCCAAGAATCATCATTGTTATCCCTGGAAACGAACGACTGAACAAACCCAATCCCGAAGAATCCCAGAAGATAAATCACGGAAGCGATCAACGAAACAATGGCAACTAATTCAGAAAAGGTAACCACGTGGAGAGGAGTGGAGTTCCTGATTTTCTCACGCCACCTGCTGAGAAGATAATACATAACGGAGAAAAACATGGTGAAAAACAACCCATTTGTGAGGTACAAAGGAAGTGGGAGAGCATCGGAGGCAATGAGAAGGGAGTTATCCTGTTCCTGTTGTTGTTTGTGGGGTTTGAGAGGTTTTTCGCCGGCGGCAAATTCTTTGGTTGGATATGCAGGCTTGTCAGATCTCCGGCGAACGTCCATTTTCACCGGTAAGAGTGCCGCCGGCCGGGAAGTGAAGGGAGAAAAAAGAGGAAGAGGGGAACTGTGGGATTGTTTGAGTGATGGAGGAATGAATGTGAGGAAAAGCGAAGAAGTAGGAAATGTATTTATAGAGAAAACCGGTTGCCGCGCACGCGCTGGACTTTTGGGCCATACGTACGGTGTGCTTCCCCCTCCTTTCGCTTTATGTTTCAAACATTTAAAAAAATGTCTTTAATTATCTTCTAAGGTGGTCAATTATACTTTGGTGAAATTATATTTAAGAAAAAAAATACTTCTTTTTTAGAAAACAGTTTTATATAGTCAAGTTGACTTATGTTTTGGGTAGAGATGTAAGGGCCTTTTGGTACATATGTGATAAAGATAATAATCTCTGAGATAAAGTTTGGGATGAACTTTATTTCATATTTGGTTTGGAGTATTAGCTAATATCGGAATAACTTTTATACTAAATTAACTATCACATAAAGAAGGTGGAATAACTAATCTCATGGGATATCCCACCTCGGGGGAATATCGTGAGATATCCCACCATTGTATTCATAATTTAAATTTGAACTATACAACAACAACAACAACAACAACAATAACATATCCAGTATATCTCACAAGTTGGGTACGGGGAAGTTAATGTGTACGCAGACCTTAGCCATACCTTGAGAGATAGAGAGACTGTTTCTGATAGACCCTCGCCTCAAGAGAACAAGAAGAAAAAAGAGAGGGGGAGAAAGACAGACGAGGGAGATAAAAGATGACAAGTAAAAAGAGGAGAAAGTTAGCATTAAAAATTAAACTATACACGAGATAATTTCACACATTGAGAAAATTTTAGCTTTTATACACTAACACTATAATATTTCATATCATCAGGTTAAAAATATATACAATAACATATAAGTGTCAATAATATGTTTAATTTAGTAAACTAGAAAATAAGATAAATAACATGTTATGGAGTATTTTGTATTGCGGTTTCTTCTATTTTAAGAGAGAAAGAATTTATTTTTGCACATATCAAAGAGAATGTAAATGTGTCGTGATATTTTTATGGTTATATAAAAAACAAAAGCATGTCATTAAAAATATATAAATAAATTTTAACGTTAAAAAGTTTCTATTTGTAAAATAGGTATCATGCTAAGCAGACTAACAAGCAAAACACATCAAGTAAAATGGACTGAGGAATTACAAAATAGTGAATTTAGCTCTTTAGCTTTTACTTTTAAATATTCTACAATTGTTTTAAAAAATAGTTTTTAGAAACTACCAATACTAACTTGTTTTTCGAAACTATTTTCTTGAAAAATTTCAAAACTATTTAAATGCAATATTAATATACACTGAATCTGTTAGTATAAAGAATTTACATACCGCTAGTGTAATTGAATCTGTTGTAACAGATTCTCAGACTTGTTTTTCTAATTATAAGTTCCACTTATTATTAACTGTAATTTATAATTATTTTTTTGGAGTTCTAATAGCATACTATAAAAATATAACTGGAGCATGATCAGGGGCGGAGCTACCCTTTGACACCCCTTCGTCGGAAAATAACACTGCGTAAATAGGTATTTTAAAAAAAAAATTGAATATATACAAGGGGTTGACAACCCTTGACACAAGACAAACTCTTAGTGCAATGGTCAAGGGGTGTCAAAATTTACAAAATGTTGCAAGTTCCATTCTCGATAGCAGTAATTTTTTTTTATTTTGATACCCCTTTGTATAATTGCTGGCTCCGCCACCAAGCATGATGGTACATTTATTGGAATATGATATATCCAAATAGGGTAGCATAGGTATATTTGAAGTCCTGAAGGCGTACACAAGTTTTCTCATGACTCATGAGCATGCATTAGTCCACATTGGAGAGCAATTGAAAAGAACAGAAGAGGTATCTTGGCACCCTTACGTTGAGAAAAGTTAAATTATTATTAAACTAAAATCCAACGTACCTGTCCTTGTTTTTCTTTTAACATTATATTCCCACCCTTATTTTTAATTTGTGAAAGTTGAACAGACTTGACTTTTGATTTTATCACGTTGATCTGCAATTTGGTGTTTGATAGTCAATTTACATATCCCAATATAAACTACTCCCTCCGTTTATTTTTACTTGGTACGTTTTAACTTTTTTCGCCATTTAAAAAATAATAAATGAAGTGCATAATTTATAATGATACTCATATTAATTAATACATATTTTATTGTATTTGAGAAAATAATTTGAAATGAGTAATAAATAATATGGATAACACAGGAAAAAATTTGTTGTTTCTCTTGATATGCGTAAAATGCAAGTAAAAGTAAATATTTATTTTTAGTATAGATGCCAAGTAAAAGTGAACGGAAGGAGTATGTAATAAGTATCCAAGGGAAAAAATAGTGAAAAATTATTTAAATGCAGTTTTCTAATTTTTATTGGGGCAATCTGAATTTGTTAGTATCCAAAAGGTGATGGAATACCAAGAGAAACAAAAAAAATCTATTAAAAAGGAGCGAAATAAAAATAAAATTAAGGCTACAAAAGGATCAACAGTGGGAATATAGGAACCTGTTTTTTCCTTGTAGAAACTTTTCCTCTTCTTTTTTTTTTTTCGTCTTTTCTTTTTATATCGTGGAATCGTAAAATAGACCAGTTCATTAGAATTTAGAAGTCGAATTGCAAAACGACAAAAAACATTTATTTTGGTTCTGCATTATTTAGGACCAATTAACTACTTATATGATTGGCTAAGCACTTGTCATCAATAGTTCATTGCCATTTTTTCCTCAACCCTCTTGATATAATAAAAGTCGAAATACATAAACGGTCCATTCAAGTTATCCTTAACGGTTAGCCAGACAATTTAACTGACCATTTTATTACTTAAACACTTCAAGTGGCTATTAACTGTATCAAATAGACACCTCATAATAACATGTCAAGTTACGTGCATTTTAGTTACAGTTGAGCGCGTGAGGCTTTTATTAGACTGGTTTTCTCTTATATTAGAATTAAGTTAAATTTATACTTGGGTCCCACACCCCATTATCATTTTTGCCCACACCTATGAACCATCAAACCAGTATTTTTTCACCCAAACTTTCGTCACCCCAACATTATTATCTCCACCACCTTCAACCATTAATTCACCACCTATATTTCAACCTGAACGCAAAAAAAATAATAAAAAAAAAATAGAAGCTCGCATCTTTCAACTATTTTCAGGTCAACAAAACAAAAGGCTAGTAACTTCAAGTGGCCTCAATTAGAGTGTGGAGAATCTCGACCAGCAAAGAGCGAACCATCTTTGTCGGACAAGGATGAGCCATGTGTAATGCATTCAAATGACAAGCTATTAGCTGCAGATGCGAGCTCTTCTTCCTCACTTGGACGGGCCAATAGTGAAGACTTAAGATTGTCAAGTCAAACTGTTGTTGAGATACAACAAGAACAGGTAAATAAAAGCATGTCTCATGATCAACTGCTGTCTTTATCTGAAAACTTTGAAGAATTTAAAGCTGATAAAGAGGCGAAATTAGAAGAGTGTGGTTGGGAGAATAAGGAATTTGTGAAGTCTCATTTTCTTTTCGTTGTGGCTATTGCTCTATAAATCGTCAATGATTGGAATATTGTCTGTCCTACAATGACATTGGCTCTATTAAATTAGGGATAAGAGAGAGATAGGAGGTGAGAGGGAGATGGGGCAGAAGGAAGAAGAAGAAGAAGAATAGGTTTGGGCTTTGGGAAAGGTGTTGGTGTGCTTAAAATTTAAAAAGGGTTTTTTCTTATTTTCTTTAATGTATTTCTTTGTTAATAACAAATATTAATTTTTTTATTTTTAATTACAAATTACACGTGTCATTATTTAATTAGTTCATTTGACGCGTCATTTGCTAGTGTAACTCATGCATCTAGTCTGTTGTACCCGGGTGTCTATTTGATATAGTTAATAGCCACTTGAAGTGTTTAGATGATAAAAGGGTCAGTTGAGGTATCTGGCTGACCGTTGAGGACAACTTGAAGGGGCCGTTTATGTATTTCGGCTATAATAAAATGTACATATAATAAGTTACTTAATTATTTCTCTAACTCCCTTTTCAATGGCTTGTTCAGGACCAAATGTTTGAAAAAAAAAATTCTCTAACTTCATATACAGTCAAGTAAATTCACATAAATTAAAATAGAAGAAGTATAAAAGTAGGTAGTACGATTTTCTTCCTTTATTTAATGGGAATATGAGGGATGCAAGTAATATCGAACATATGCCGAGGGGGTCTAATTGGCATTCACTGATAGGGGTGTTCAAAACCGAACCAAAATCGAAAATCGAACCAAAATTGAAGCTTAATGACTTATTGGTATCGGGTTAACGATTTAACGGATGGGGAACAAATCAAATTTTTTTTATTAACGACTTATCGGTTTGGGAGCGGATTATTCAATTTTCTTAACGGATAATCTATTAACCCGTTAAGAATATATATATTTTATGCATATATATATTAAATAATCAAAAACCCTTCTTCCTCCAGTACTTTATCAAAGTGAATTAGAATAAAAGAAAACCAAATAAAAGGAGTCATATAACTGTGACAAAAGGCATAATTTATTGTCTAAAACAAGATAACAACATCAGTTACACCACTGCTTCATGAACTTTTCTTGGGTTTTAAGGCATCCTAGAATTCTAAGCATGACGAACATTTGTTTTAACAACGGCCAATTAGAAATTTTTCACATGGACTAAGGCTAATGTACATAAACATAAATAAGATTCTAGACAGATGATTTACCCATCACGGTGTCTCTTTTGCTTCGTCCCTCTTACTACGTTGACCACCTATTTAAACATATAGAGATTAAATTTTATTTTATTTTGATTGAATTAGGCCGATAAACCGCCCGATAATCACCCGTTAAGAGCTAAACGGATACCAATCCACCCGACATCTTATCAGTTGGCTAGTAGATTAATATATTTAAAAGCCGATAACCGATAAGTCAAACCGTTAAGAGTAAATAACCGCTCAATTCGCCCGATAAGCAGCCCTATTTACTGACGCGAGCAAGCTAGCAGCAAGCACAATAACACTGGGGACCGATAAATAACTAGAGTTCATTACTCAGATGATTACTAAATTTTGTAAAATGATAGAACAAAGTCACATAACTTTAGTTTGTAACAGGAAAATCACTCAACTTTTTCTAATGCACACAGATAGTCACTCAATCGAAAATATCAAATTTTTCGGTGGGAAAAGATGACATGACAGTCTACATAGAATTTCTTATTATTTGACCAAGTAACACACAAACAAAACATTAAAACTCTACCCATACACCCAACCCGACCGGACCTGCTGAATAAAAACCCACCCACTTAATAAAATAAACACTAAAGACTAACCAAACCCTCTGACCATTATTTCCTACAAAAGGGGCTGGCTTCAACAACCCATAAGGGATGTCTTGCCAAGCTACACAACTCAGAAAATTTTTGTACTATAACCAACGTTAGCTCTTTATAACTTAAAAAACTTTTGTACTACAATAAGCTAACTTTCTTAGAGTATTCTTACTCTATTTTTCATACATGGACCGGTCTTTTCGTCCATTCGAAAGAAAGAACAAGAGGAAAATTTAGAAACCACTCATATGTAATATATCACAAAAGATTTACAAAGGTTACAAGATGATTGCAAGAAAGAACAGTGTGTTTTAAAGTAAATATGCGTTGTTATTTGTGAGTCGTCGGCTTGCCTAGTATTGTGATAGGCGCCATCACAACATATTAATTTTTGGCTCGTGACACTTCTGTGTGTAGATGGAATTTGGGCATCGTAAATAGAGGTATGATAGGAATCATCCAAATCCTACGGGGTTGTGGCATGAATTTATAGAAGGGGTTGATAGCTTTATTGCTAAGGCAAAAACACTTGATGATTTCCTTATCGAAATGACTATTAGGTACCCTTATGTGAAATATAAGCGTCTTAAGTTATTGGGGTCCGATATTGTTACTATTCATCTGTATAAGAAGGAGTTTATCAAAAATTATTATGTGTTGGACTGTTCATGGGGATATTTATGCTATTATAGATGATTTTCATTTTTAGAACTCATCAGGTGGTGAAGAAGGCAGTTCCATAATGGAGAATATTAATGTTGACAATTCTAGATTTAATATGCTTTTGAGATGTTCCTCGGGTTCAATCCGAACCAAATGATGAGGCTAAGAGCTTCTTCAAACAGTTAGAGGAAGCTAGTTGTCTGCTTTATGAAGATACATCACATTCCAAGTTTTCTGTTGTAGTTAGATTACTAAGTATTAAATTGGATAATTCTATTTTTCAAGCGGGCACAGATTCTATCATTGGCCTTATGAATGAACTTAATCCGACTAAGATTGACTTGCCCAAAGATTTTTACACGACAAAGAAATCGATTTTGCAAGTTGGGTCTTTCATCAGAGAGCATTATGTATTTTGAGAAAGGTTGCATGTTAATCTATAAGGATGATGCAGCTTTAGAAAATTATAAATTTGTAACCAGCCACGTTACAAAAAAGTCACAAATGCTAAACAGAAGAAGGCTTTAGTGAAGGTGATGTCCTACTTACCCCTTATACCAAAGTTAAAGAGCTTATATATATCAATAGGTTCTGCACCTCATATGAGATGACATTATGAACATAGAAGGCCGGATGGTGTGCTATGTCATCCATCAGATGGAGAAGCATGAAAGAATTTTGATAGGGCGTTCCGAAACTTTGCCGGTGAATCGAGAAATATTAGGTTGGGATAATGTACTGATGGATTCACTCCATTTACAGTGTCTGCTACACCATATTCATGTTGGCTAGTGTTTGTTACGTTGTATAATCTGCCGCCTGAATTATGTATGACAAGTCAATATTTATTTCTAACTTGTATTGTTCCAGGTCCACACATACCAAAAACATTGATGATGTATACTTGCAGCCCCTAATTGATGAGTTGAAGTTATTGTGGCATCAAGGTGTGGAAACGTATGATGTATCAACTTCAAACTTCAGTATTATGTGTATGGCAGCCTCAACATGAAAATTAGCGGAATGAAAATTTTGAGAAGGGACCTCATAAATGGATTAAAGATACTCATTTTGTTGCTTAGAGAGGTGGGAGCAGACCTTTATGGTTGCGTGAAGATGTATGGCTTCAACTATTGATGAAGTGGAATACCGAATAATGGAAGCAGAAGAATGAAACAACGAAGGCAAACAGAGCCTCCAGTAAGTATGGCTCGTTGCACGTTGGAGGTTCAATCAGTTTTGCGGCCCATCAATTGAGATTAATAATTTATTTATAAAATTTTACTTAGCTTTACTTATATAAGATTCAAGTACTAAACTCATATTTTTTATTTTGAAAGGAAAAGGCATATGGGGAAAATATGTCTCATGATATACATAAGCAGAAGAAAATAAGAAGAAGAAGAAGAAAGAGGAGGAGGAGGAGGAGGATGGTACAAGAGAAGGATGGGTTGAACCGCGTGCATCAGAGGCATATGTAAGATTCTAACAATATTACCTTTATTCTTGGTTAAGATTAATTCGTTTATATAGTGTTTTTCAACAACATTTCAGGAAGGATCACAGAAGAATGGAGGAATGACAACAAACTTAGCCCGATTCTCAGCCGATGCCCGAAGACATAACTTCTATATAGACACATGCAGTCCTTGGAGTAAATAAAGGTATAAAATATTTTAGTAAATTTTTAGATATAACTTTATTTTAATATTATTTTGCACAAGTTGTATGTTTCTTCTCTTGCTCATTTAAATATATTTTTCCATTTCTCATGAAAATAAATAAAGCTAGAGTCTATGGACTTGTAGTGCAGTCGTCGTCTAGCCGAATTATTTAGTGATGCTTCTACTTTACCCGAAGAAATTGAAACTATGCAGACAAAAATAAATGAATCGTCTCAACAATGGAACAATGCTCAAGAAACAATAAGTATGATGCGGACATTCTTGGCAAACCATGGAAAACAACATCATTCAATGGAAGAATCTAACAATGAAGAGACTGAAATCGATGAGGATCAGTAGTAATTTAGATTGTGTAATATGATATTTAGACTTGATTGGTTATTGCAAAACTTTGTTCATTTTAGACTTGGTGTAATGTTATTTTTGTTGAAAGCTTTAGATTTTTATGTAGTTTAATAAAATAGATGGTTTTGTTATGTCTGTATACAGTAAAATTGGAGGGTCCAATTTCTCGTTATTAAGGCACTTCGAAAGATCATCTCGAAGGCTCGAGACTACGGCCGAGTCTCCTCCCTCGAGGGTCGTCGTCACTCGACCTCGGGGAAGTAATGATCACGGTAATGGTAGAAATGGGGAGTTCCCAAGACATATGGCTAGGACTAACAAAGTCTAGTGGACTACTCTAAATCCGAATCAGGGCGTCATCTAGCTGTCTCATCTCCATATATTTGTAATTAATGTATTTTATACTATGTTGGGGTTCTCCTCATATATAAAGGGGATCCTTGTCATTATATAACTATCTGTTGCTCCACATAAAATATACAAGAACATTCTCTCTGCCCTCTAATACATTCTCTTGATATTATTGCTTCCATTTGTTATCTTCTTATTGTTCTTCATTTATTGCTTATCATTAGCTATAAAGAGCCTTCGTTGATTTTATTATAACTGTTAGTCGTATATCAATCATCTTCGATAGCTCACCACCGAGCACCTTAATCGACAAGCTCGAGGCCCCGATTGCTAACTATCGGTTTGGTTACCACCTTGCTCTAAACGCTTAACTCATTTCTAAGTCTTACACATAGCATCAACCGTCCAACAACAAGCATAAATATAGATCACGTAGTTTTAGAGTCCCATAATCAAATTTAATTGTTATTACCATTTTCACGGTAAATAGTTTGGCGCCCACCGTGGGACTAAAAATAATAGTGATTATTTTCTTGCTGGTTTCATTACACAATGCAAGTTCTCTTTCACACGTTTTCTTGTCCAAGATCTTCAATTTTAGGTCGAAATGCCTAACTTAGTAAATGGAGGTGAAAACGACAATCTTGAGAACCATGGTGAGAACGGTGTGGCCGCTCCAGGTGTTGGTGTGCCACCACGAAACCTTGAGAATGCACTAGGACCATTCCAGCTGATGCAGTTCCATGCGACGCCCAACATGTCAATATAAGCTCGCACAACAATAGGAGCATGCACCAAGGAGATCAACAAGGAGCTCAAAAAACCCCAACTGGGGAAGAACGAGAGGTTAGCCTTCACATTATTTTTAAAATATTACAGGACTAGCTATTGCTCAACTGCAAAAAAACTAGAAAACTCTTAGCATGGTAGCACCGGGGATGGCCCCTCCAGCCGAGTAGGTACCAGAGAGATCGAGCAATAACGGGTCGATATCCGATCACGTCATCGTGAAGATGCTTTAGGAACTCACCAAAAGGATCGAATCGAGCGAGAAAATGATAGAAGACAATGATAAGAAGATCGATACTTACAACTCCAGGGTCGACCAAATTCTAGGAGCGCCCCCGATCTTGAAAGGTGTGGACTCAAAGAAGTTTGTACAGAAGTCGTTCCCACAGGAAGCAGCCCCGAAACCCATTCCAAAAAAGTTCAGAATGCTAGATCTTCCAAAATATAATGGTACCTCGGACCCCAATGAGCGCATTATTGCTTACACCTATGCAGTAAAGGTAAAGGACCTAAGGGACGACGAGATCGAGTCTGTCCTGCTAAAGAAGTTCGGGGAAACACTTTCTAAAGGGGCAATGATATGGTATCATAACCTGGCCCAAAAATCCATAGACTCATTTGCCATGCTGGTAGATTCCTTCATAAAGGCATATACTGGGGCCATCAAGGTGGCCATAAGGAAATCCGATGTTTTCAAAATCAAGCAAAGGGAGAACGAGATGATGTGACAATCAGTGTCTCTCTTTCAAATGGAACGAATGAAACTACCGTCAGTCTCCGACGACTGGGCAGTACATGCCTTCACTCAAGGTCTGAATGAATGAAGCTCGGTGGCTTCGAAGAAGCTGAAGCAGAATTTGGTTGAATATCCCGTCGTGACCAGGTCGAACGTTCACAACCGATATCAATCAAAAATTAGGGTCGAGGAAAACCAACTAGGAGCCCCCTCGGGCTTGGTGTATCCCAACAGGCTTCTGGCAAAGGATTCAAAGTCAAACAAAGAAAGGTATCAGCCATACACCGAAGATAGAAGGAACGCCCCGAGGCGCAACCCACCTCGTAATGATCGAAGGATACATCGAGGATAGAATCCTTAGGGACTTATCAATAGAGCCAGATTTGATAGGAGCATGGGGGCCAACGGAGGCACCTCGCTTATCAGAATACAACTTCAACGTCGATGTATTAGACATCGTGTTCGCCATCAGTAAAATCAGACGGCAGGTGGCCTAGGCATGTACAATCGGATCCTTCACAAAGGAATCATAACTTAGTGTGAGAGTTTCACAACACACACGGGCACAAGACCGAAGATTGCCGACAACCCCGGGAGGAAGTGGCCTAATTACTCGACAACGGTCACCTTCAGGAATTCCTCAGCGACCGAGCCAAAAATCAGTTTTGAGAAAGAGAGGCAACCAAAAAGAACAAAGCGGACGAGCCGCAACATGTCATCCACATGATCTTTTGAGATGTCGACGCCCTAGAGTTACCTGTAGCCATGATGTCGGGAACATCTCACTCAAGGCTCTTATCGGCCCCGTAATAATACATTGTCAATACAACTGCCACTAACCGTAACACCAATATCTCAACCGGCAGAGGGGTTGAGAAACAAACCAACTGTGAGATAGCAACCATGAGGCATACTCTCATTCGTATCCGAATAAAGAGTCATACCGCATCCTCCGAGCGAATATCAAGGCTCAAAGCGCCATCGCCACTGAGGTATAACCATCTCCCTTTTCATTTTATACTTCATACTAACTTTATGCAGGCGACTGACCAAGGCAGTCAAAATGCTAACCCAACTCGAAGACCTCAAGGTTTTAAAGCATCCGTTGCACTCTTTTCCTTTGACCGAGTTTTTATCCCATAAAGGATTTTACTGGCAAGGTTTTTAACGAGGCAACATCCACATGCTACCTAAGGAAAACTCAACAAGTATTCAAGGCTTATTTTGCAATCAACCTCAAATACTGGGGGACATCCCCCCAGAAGGTCACCTACTCGGAAAAGCTAAGGTACCTCAAATAAGACCTCGATAGGAAAATAATGTACTAGGCCAAACGGTCAAACAAACCGTGCCCGTATAGATAAAATGAGCCCTTAACAACAAAAGCATGTATACTTGTACCAAGTAATCAAAGAATACTTTTCGTTAAAGAATCTCACGCTCCAAAAAGAAACTCGGTACTTTTGCAAAAATGACTCCTCTGACAACAAATGCCCCGAGCACTCGGGGACTGGCATCAACAATTCAACACCTGAACAATTTCCGGGTCGGAACTCCAAACTCATAAGCCCTCAACAAGGCAACATCAAAATCATGAAACATCTCCAAAATTGAAAGTACCTCGAACACTCGAGGACTGGCGTCAAAATCTCAAAAATCGCACGGCCTCCGGGTCGGAATCTCTGAAATCATAAGCCCTCAATGAGGCAATGCCAAGTTTATGAGTAATGGCTCCCGAGCTAAGATACCCTCGATGAATCTGGGATTGTCTCCAATTACCATTCATTAAAAAACCCGAGGCCATAAGAGCCCAAGCGGGCAGACTCGATCTCGTAAGACCTACATAAGGTAGCAACAATATCTATAAGACCTCGAGTAAGGCATGAACCACACTTGTACCAAGTGGAAATATCTATAAGACCTCGAGTGAGACATGAACCATACTTGTACCAAATATCTAAAAAACTGTAAGACATCAAAGGCATGAAAATTTTGTAAAATCTTACTAAAGGTATAAATCCGATCTCAAAGTTAAGGCTATATATCGAACTTGTAAGACCCCTAAAAGGCATACCCTCGATATAGATGCCGAAACTACTTCACTCGGGATTAAAATTGGCTTTGGCCAAGCATAAATAACTACAGTCACAAGGATGTACCAGCCTAACTAACGGGAATCGGGGATGCTCGACCGTCGTTATAAAATCACAGACCTTCAAATACTTCGAATCTACTTCGAAAAGAATCGGTTAAACATGCTACCCTCAATACAGGTAAAAGAGCTTTGACCATGTCAGCTCCAAATTTTAGGCTTCGAGATACTCAGCCTCCAAGAAAAACTTCCCGAGGTGCTCGATCACCACCACATAACAACTCATAATTGAGGTTTTTATCGAACCGTCGAAGAGTCAGGAAAAATTATTTTAAAAAGTCCTTAACGAGGAAAAAATAAAGCCTATAAAAGATCTCTTCGACCCAAGGCTTAAGAGCCATCGTCGCCAGCCTAATGAGCCTCAGGGGCATACATAAAAGGTCGCTTCGACCCAAGGCGTAAGAGTCATTGTCGCCAGCCCACATAAAAAGTCTCTTCGAACCAAGGCACAAGAGCCATTGTTGGCAACCCGCACAAAGCAAAAAACTTAAGGGTCAAACGAGCTCGAGTCGAAACCTGATTCGGAGAATGAACCCAAAATAGTTAACTAAAAATGCATAAGAGCAATAGCGTAAGATCCATTGTTGCCATCCTAATGAGCCTCAGGGCCACACGTAAAAGGTCACATCGACCAAGCGCGTAAGAGCCCACGGGCGATCCTAATGAGCCCTAGGGCCATATCACGAATCTAAGGAATCCTACCAACTCAAAGAACAGTTCATCTAGCTAAAATCTAGGCAAACAAAAACCTAGAAGATACAAAATCATGAGGTTTCCCCATAATACACAGATGTAATAAAATACAAGCTCCATTTACAGCATACTTTGAAAGTACTATACACAGAGGCAGGGAAGGAAATAAACCTTCCCCTTGGGGACTATGGCCCGACGGCCCCATCCTCGACATCCTCCGCATCGGATAGAAGGAACTTGGCAACGTATTCTTTCGCTTTGGCTTGCTTGATCTCTTCCGAAATATCGAAGCCCCTAACGTGAATTTCCTCGAGAATTTCCCTCCGAGATTTGCACTTTACGTACTCTTTACTTCTGCTTGCACAACCAAGAGTTCTCCTCAGCTCAGTTCTAGCAGCGGTAATGCTCTTCAAATAGGCCGCCACTTTCTGGTCAGCCCTAGTGCTGCTTATTACAGCCTCAGCCTAGGCGTTCACCACCTCGGCCTTCGCCTTCGAAAGCTCGGACTCGAGCCTTGTGATCGTATTCGCTTGTACAGAATCATTCGCATGAATGGTCTGGACTTGCACCTCGAGGGCAGAAGCTCTAGCCAAAGCACTCTCCTTGGCCGCAACTTGGGCATCTACCTGAGCCTGCAGCTCGTTAAACTCGTGTTTGGCCCGGCCATCTTCGCCCCAAAGTTGTTCTAGCTCCTCCGTTTTGCTTTCCAACTGAAATATCGAAACATTAATCTCTGAAAATGAAAGGAGGAGGATAAATCAACACAAAATACAGGCTACCTGTCTTTCGAGACGACTTTCGCAGTTCCAACTTCTATCTGCCTTACACCGTAGGGATACCAGCTCACTTTTCTTTCTCCCACAAAGAAGCTTAAGGGATTTCTCCCTATTCGAAGTTTTCTGCAACCTGACCTCATAGCGAAGCAGCTCGGACTTAAGCCTGTCAAAAGCCTACAAAGGAAATTTCAATAAGAAAGGAAGAGTGCGACACCAAAATAAGCCTATACCGGCTACCAAAGCTTACCATAAATCCAAGCCGCTGAGCCTCACAAAAGGCCAAGCCAATTTTTGATGGCTTAGTATCCCCCGAAGCCGAAAGATCGGTCGACTCGCCTTTTTTGAACCTCTGAGAAGGATTCGCCCCGCTGAGAGGCTCCTCACACCTCGAAGACTCTTTCTGTTTATTATCATCCCTCGACCCCAAGGTCGATAGTCTCTCCTTCTCCCCCAGGGGGAACGACCTCATCTCAAAAAGATCTCCAAGACCTGCGGCGCTAAGTAAGTGCACTAAAAAGAAATGTACCATTTTGGGGAAATAAGCCACTAAGCGCCTACCGTGATGCTTTGCCTCCCATATCCCCTTGGACAAGTCTCGCCACATGCGCTTATCATAGGTCGAACCAGCTACCAGCTTGCGGGACCATCCGGCCAAATCAGGGACCTCGTTAGGCAACCAAGGAGTCGCTACAAAGAATGAAACTGAAAAATGTCGTTATGGATCCTGCCTCTACTATAGACAAAGTGGTAAGAATATAGGTATGCCACTTACGTGTGAAATTCCATTTCTCAGGAAAGGGCAGAAACTCTCCAGGGATGATATCGACCGTCCGTGCTCGAACGAACCATCTCATCCACCCCCGGTCCTCGCCTTCTTTGCCGTTAACGGTAGGGGACCGGGTGGATCGATATTGCAGAGTAATCAAACCCTGATAATGCAACGGTCGATATAACCTCACGAGATGACTGAGGGTGAATTTGAGCCCGACATTATATGCAAAGTACCTTATCATCTACACTATCTTTCAAAGGGATGGGTGAGCCTGCGCCAAGGTAACCTGATATCTCCGACAGAACTCAAGCACAACTTAGTCGGGGGGACCCAACGTAAAAGAATGCATATACATGCTCAAAAACCCCTCGACGTGGGTCATGATGCTCTCCTTAGAGGAAGGTACTTGCAGTACCACTGTTTCTCCCCATCCACAGTCTTTTCTGATCATTTCGAGGTGTTCCTCCCCTACTAATGAGATGAACCTCGACGCATGCTTCCGATGTCCTTGAATGTTGGGAGGTCTCTCCAATATAAAGTCTATCCTTGGGATAAAGCACCTCGAGGTCCGTTCACCAGGCATTGGTGGTGTACACCGACCGGACGTGGAATAGAGGCAGAACTCCCCTCTCCTTGATGGGAAGATGTCGACGTAGCAGTCATGGCTACAATAAAATAGGAAAAGGAGGGTATAGATTTGGGCAAAGATTTTGAGTTGAAATGACGGGAGAACTAGCACAAAGGACCAAGTTCTATGGAAGAAATAATTACTCAGAGTAGCAGAATATCCATTTGAGAAGCAAGTGAGTGAATATATAGGGCAAAAGCAGCGAACGCTCGCCTACCCAGAGGGCCAATTAATTCTGGCCATGATAAAGTCACCTTTTTTTGGAAATATACTGGCAGGACCACCCCAAGGGCCCCTTTATCAGGTTGCATGAATGTTGTTATCCCGCGAAATTTGAGAGGTATTGAGACCTCGAAGGTTTTGTGCTATCACAAGCATCGGCCCCAAAGGAGCTATCAACCTAATTTCAAGATAGGACCCGATTTCGGGGGCCCCGATTACTCCAAGTATGGGCTCCAAAGAGTTAATGTTAAAACTCAAAGACTAATTCCACAAGAACAACGAGGTATAATTAATGGAAAGACTTGAAGCAGAAAGACTCTCTTACATTGCCAAAAAATATATTTACAAGGGGTGTCTCTACAAAACCCGTTTCCCTGGGAGTACATACACAGAAAGAAAAAAGAAAAGCAAAAGTGACACAGGCCTACTCTTCATTGCCATTACCCTCTGAACCATCTCCAGGACCCTCATCTGAAGCGACTAAGAGTGCTAATTTTCTCTCTAACTCTCGGGCCTCCTCAATCTCGGCTTAGAGATCGACACTTTTGGCTCCAACTCCCTCTAAGTCTTCCCACTTTGCCTTCACAATATCATGAGCGATAGCCCGATCCAGTTTTAGCTCAGCCTCCATCGATATATTATGGGCTATTTTATTCACGGTAGAGGCATCCTTCAGATAAGTAGTAACTTTTCCTTCGACCTTGGACTTGGCTGCATTTAGCGCAGCAATCTCCTTTTGAGTATTTTGGAGAACACCATGGGTCGATGTCAATTCCGAGGTCGCTACCTCATTTTGCTCCCTCAGCCCGAGGATTCCACATTCTTTTGCCCGATCTGCAAAGGGAAAGGTAACCCAATCAGTATCGAATTATGGGAACGAATGGCAAATTTACGCATGGCAAAATACCTGCTCAGCGAGATCAGCATTTTCTCGGAGCTCTCCCTCCAAAGCAGCCCGAAGCTCACTTTACTCCTTCTCCTTTCGGGCAGAGAAAGCCTCCGACTCTCGTAGTCTTGAGGTAAGCCTTTCGAGCTCCTTTTCGCGGCATGAAAGCTCCTCTAGGAGTTTGGAGAGGGCATGATCATACATCTCCTTACACTACGGCAAAAATAGAAAAGTTAGAAAGACAAGGAATAATGCTTGAGACTAAAGAAATATACATAAATAGATATCACACGTCGCTGGAACCTCTCTACTGCCTTGACGGCGCTGGGAGCATCGAGATCGATGTCCTAACTGACATCATCAACATCATCAAGAATGTTTCTAAGCCCACCTTCCTCGTTAAGAGGACCCCCCACTTTGGCAGTATTCATATCCTGAGCTTAGCTGCCCTTACGAGAATTGAGGGCCCAAACTGAAGTCATCCAGGGCATAGATTTCCTCGATGGGCAACTCCTCCCCTTGAAAAGATCCAGGCCCAGACCCTTGAAGACCAGCAGTAATGGTCCCCCAGCAGAAACTGCACCATATCCGATCACGGGATTCGGGACCACATTAACAGCCTCCTCGAGGGTCTTCATTGCACAAGACCAACCTGAATCGGCTACTCCTAATTCAGTATCCTCTGGTCGAGGCGCCTACGAGACTCGCGTGCCCGATCTCGTTCTCTGTACCAAATTACACGCGCCCTCATCATCATATTTATCCCCAGCGTCGGGGCTTGCTCTGGAAGCTGAAGCCGAGGTCTTAGTGACATCTTGAGGCCTACGTAACTTAGGTTTATTTGCCATAGGAGAATCAGCAGTAGCCTTACCCTTCCTTTCCTTGCCGTTAGCGGGCTCCAAAGTATCCATATCGCCATCAAGAGGCGGTCCTATCCGCATGCCATCACCAAGGCCTACACGAACGTAGTGGCCATAACTTATCAGTAAAAAAGATACAAGGAGAAACATTAGGCTAAGATATAGGTGGCAAGGAAAACTTTACCATGATTCTTTGCCACCCACCGTGTCTTAGCCAGGTCGGGCCAAGACTGGACGAGATAGGGGAACGAGTTATCCAAACGCTTGATCCATATCGACAGATCCTGAACCGCTTCGGGATACCAAGCGGTAGCTTAAGAAACCAAAAGGTGATCTTTTTTTGGAAGGGAGGAAAGAAGATCATAAAACATGTCCGAGGGAAAAAAATACTTACGCTGTGTGCTCCACTTCTCCGGGAATGGCATCCTCTCGGTTGGAGTGGTGATGTCCGAGGTCTTCACTCAGACGAACCTACTCATCCACCCTCGATCCTTGTCCTCATCAATTCTCGAGAAAAATAATTTTTTGGGTCGATGGTGAAGCTTGATCAAACCTTGATAAAATCGAGGGTTGTATAACCTAATCAAATGGTCGAGGGTAAAGGTCTCGCCCTCAACCCCAGCAGAGAAATGGTGGACCATCAAGACTATCCTCCAAAAAGATGGATAGATTTGACCAAGCATCACTTGGTATTTGTCACAAAAATCGAGAATAACCGGATCTATCTTCAAGGAAGAATATTTAAAAGAGTCGACCGGACCCAAATAAAATCGGTAAGTATATACATGAAGGAAACCATCTTTGTTATTCGTTATGCTCCCATCAGGGCTGGGAATCTCAACCACCATTGCCCCCCCAATCGGCAATATTTCTTCACCTTCCCTATGTTGGTCACAACACTAATATACAAGGTCACGTGTTTGTATCGACCCGGTGTAGATGAGGGTTTGTTGATGGTAAAATCCTTTGTCATGTCGAGATCGGTAGGAGTACATTGTTCCACGATGGGTATCACTTTGGGTTTCCTTTGGATGTTCAGGATGAAGAGGTAGCCTAGTCTTTCCGAGGAACCGTCTTAGAAGTTCTAGCCATAATGGTAGTGAAATTTTTCTAAGAAGGTAAGAAGAAAGGATGCGAAGGGGGATGGGTGTGGCCTTGCAAATTTTAAAATGTTGAGAAAGTAAGAATTATCAAATGACTGGTGCATTAATAGGAGCTGTGTGGGTAGCGGAAGGGACGTACCAATAGCGGTTCGTGGGCTTCTCGATAATCACGTTTGACAGCGACCCTTGCACGGTTTCTTGAGCATGGCATTTAATGCTCTGCTGGGCTGACGTCATGACGATGATGCCCTCGAAATAGAAGCTCAAAATCGTTTCCTATCGCTTTATTCTAGGAAATGCGGGGACTATCAATATATGGTGAAATTGGAGGGTCCAATTTCTCGTCGTTAAGGCACTTCGAAAGATCATCTTGAAGGCTCGAGACTACGATTGAGTCTCCTCCCTTGAGGTTCGTCGACACTTGACCTCGGGGCAGTAATGATCATGGTAATAGTAGAAATGGAGAGTTCCCAAGACGCATGGCTAGGGCTGACAAATTCTAGCGGACTACTTTAAACCCGAATCAGGGCGTCATCTAGCTGTCCCATTTCCATATCTTTGTAGTTAATGTATTTTGTACTATATTGGGGTTCCCCTCATATATAAAGGGGATCCTTGTCATTTTGTAACTATCTGTTGCTCCACACTAAATATACAAGAACATTCTCTCTGCCTTCTAACACATTCTCTTGATATTATTGCTTCCATTTATTATCTTCATTATTGTCCTTCATTTATTTCTTATCATTGGCCATAAAGAGCCTTTGTTGATTTTATTATAACTGTTAGTTGTATATCAATCACCTTCGATAGTTTACCGCCGAGCACCCGAATCGACTTCTAAGCCCCCGAATCGACAAGCTTGAGGCCCCGATTGCTAACCTATCGGTTTGGTTACCACCTTGCTCTATACTCTCATCAAATTTCTAAGTCTTACACATAGCATCAACTATCTAACAACTAGCATAAAAATAGATCATGTATTTTTAGAGTCCCATAATAAAATTTAATTGTTATAACCATTTTTACGATAAACAATGTTTAAACAAGTTTGATACTTATTGTGTAACGACCCGACCGGTCGTTTTGAGCCCTAGCGCATCATTCAGTAGTATGAGGCCATGAGCAGCTTCATTTTAGGTATTGTGACTTGTACGTGTGGTCGGAATTGAACCTCGAGAAGTCTAGAGTTGATTTGGAAAGAGAATTCTTGTTTCAGAAGCTTAAAGTTGAAAGAATGAACTAGGATTGGAATTTTGAGTAAATGACCTCGGAATTAGGATCTGAAGGTTCCAGAAGGTTCGTATGATGATTTCAGACTTGGGCGTATGCCCGGTTTGGGTTTTGGATAACCCGAGAGTGTTTTGGTGCCTATTGTGGAAGTTAACATTTTAGAAGAAATTTTATAAGTTTGGCTTGAAATGCATCGAAGTCTGTTTGGGATTCTGAGACTGTGAATAGCTCTGTATGGTGATTCTGGAGTTGGGGGCGCGATCAGAAGTGAATTCGGAGATATGTAGGTCATTTTGAAATCATTTTGAATTCGGAAATAGAAGTTTGAAGTTCCAAAGTTCATAAATCTTGAATTGGGGTGTAATTCGTGATTTTCGTATTGTTTGATGTGATTTGAAGCCTCGAGCAAGTCTGTAATGTGTTTTGGGACTGTTTGGTATGATTGGTTGGGGTCCCGGGGGCCTCGGGTGGATTCCGGGTGGTTAACAGATCGAAAAATGGGATTTTTGGAAGGTTGAGGATTGCTGGTTGTTGTCATAACCGCACCTGCGGAAGAGGGGCCGTAGGTGCGGAGCCGCAGAAGCGGCTAGGAGGGCACATGTGCAGATTTTGGTCAAAGGCTTGACAACCGCATATGCGGTCAAGGTTCCGTAGAAGCGAGACCGCATGTGTGGAGAGGTGGTCGCAGATGCGGAATAGGGCATCTTGGAGAGGACCGCAGATGCGGTCAAGGTTCCGCAGAAACAGGACCGCATCTGCGGAAGGATGTGTCGTAGAAGCAAAAAGAGGCGGCCTAGGCGGGACCACATATGCAGCATTTTAACCGCACCTGCGGAACTGCAGAAGCGGTCAAGGGACCGCAGGTGAGGAAATAGCTGAGGTAGTGAGGTCTTTTAACATTCGGGGTTGGGTTCATTTTAATCCCATTTTCTTCCATTGGAGCCGAAGGGGAGCCACTTTGAGCTGCCATTTTCGTCACTCATCATGAAGTAAGTAATTTATGCTAGCTTTGAGTTAAATACAAAGTTTATACATGGATTTAGGCAAGGAAATTATGGAAAAATTAAGGTTTTGGTAGAAAACCTAAAAATTTACATTTCTTGGAATTTGACCACGATATTGAGTATAAAATTTAGTGGAAATTATATATTTGAGTTCCTAAGGTCATGGGTAATCTTTATCTTCAAAAAATTTAGAAATCCAGGCACGTGGGCCCGAGGGCGTTTTGGTCAACTTTTCGATCAGAGTTAGGAATTTCTATAAATTAGATTGTAATGAATATTTGAGCATATATTAATGGACTTGCGTAACCGTTGGCTAGTTTTGGATCGTGGTGCATCAATTAGAGTCTTCGGAAGGGCGTGAAATGCCGGTTTGGATCTTCGGAGCGAGGTGAGTCTCCTTTCTAATCTTGTAAGAGGGAATTGTCCCCATAGGTGAAATAACTGATCATGTGCTCCTATTTGCGGGGGCTACGTACGCACGAGGTGACGAGAGTCAGTGTGTAGATACAATTATGCTATTATCCGGGTAGTTAGGACCCAAAAGCATGTTATACTTAGATTATTTATGAACCCATTGATAGCTTGAATTGCTCAAATCACATTGAATTAGTAAGTGAATTTCTAAAAGGATTAAACTTCATTTCTTAAAATTTGTTAAAGGAGAATTTATTTTAATTGGATAAATATTCCCTGATAAGTTCTTAATTGACTGATTGAGCATGTATCCCTATGTGTACCTGCGTCGCATGAATGATTCATGAGCAAGGTATGTGTTTATTTATGGAACGGGTCGTACACCTCGGCAGATTAAATAGATGCATCTATAGTTCGGGCCGTTTGACCCTCGACAGTGCACAATTTACATTTCTGTTGGATCGGGCCGTCGCCTCGGTGTGATTTGCGCATGTTATTTGCCGCTTGAGAATTTTAAACGTGAAATTGCCCTTCGTGGCTCGATATAAATTGATAAGATTATAAAGAGTAAACCTTGAAAATTCTTGATTATTTGTTGAAGGTATTTACCGATTTTCCGGCTTCGTGAATTAGAACTGCTATATAAATCCATGATTTCCTCACATGGTTAGTATATTGTCAATTGACCCCTAGTAAGTGTCGAAGTTGACCATCTCGTCTCTACCTCTTCGAGATTAGGCGGGATACTCATTGAGTACACATTGTTTACGTACTCATACTATACTTCTGTACATTTTTGTTGCACATGTATATGTACCTCGAGCAGCCTACTAGGCGTAGCAGCGCGGATGATTCTGGGACTAGGAGAGTTGCATTATTCGAGGCGACCCGCATCTAGTGTAGTCCCTTTAGGTATATTGTATTTATTTCCTATCCACTGTATTTCGGACGGATGTTGTATTTTATTTTCTTGTCAGTAGATGCTCATGCACTGGTGACACTAGGTTCTGGGATGATTTGAAGTATTGTATTAACTGCTTATCATTTAAGTTTGATTTGAGACTATATTATTTAAAATTGCTAAATTTAAAGGAAAATCCTAGATTTCAAAGGTATTAAAACGAGATTTTGATTAAGTAATTTGGTTGGCTTGCCTGACAGCGGTGTCCGGCGCCACCACGATCCTTAGTGGATTTTGAGTCGTGACATATTGTTTTAGGTTTAATTGATAGAATATTTGTGATATTGGCTGTTGTGTATTGGTTGTTTGATTTGGCGGGGGGTGTCTGCTGTATTTTACCAAAATTTACGACTGGTTTCCGACTAAAGTGGTCGAAAATTGGACCTAAAAATTCCCAAATATGAGGTTGAAGTTGTCGGGTTTTTTAATTTTTTTTCTTAATTTCACAGATTCGGTCAGAAAATTTAAATAAAATAAAAAATAATAATTAAATTACGACCAAATCGGTCGAAAAATTTAATATATAATTAATTTATATTAATAAAATTGCGACTGAATCGGTCGCAAATATACCAACCAAAGTGGTCGCAGGCTCTAATTTCATCCGATCTACTAAACAATATTTGCGACCGATTTTGTCGCAAATATTATGCGACTTTGCGACCATAATCTTTTCTACCATTTGAAATTCGTTGGAAATAAGAGATTTTCAACTGATTTTCGACGGATTTCGTGGTCGAAAATTTGGCAATTCATAGTAGTTTAGGTAGAATGCAAATTCACTGAAGCATGAATGTAACCTTAGTGCTACGGGCTAAACTAAATCCAATAATTTTAAGTTAAGTTTTCAGGAATTTTAAAGATTACATTATCCTATTAAATTCTTGAATTCGCTTGTAATTGACTATAAGGTGAAAATTTCCCGTAAAATAAAATAGGATAGTAGATATATCTTAAAAACCACATGAACTGCTACATTGCATCCAAACTTTTTGCCCTGCAAAGCTGAGGGGTCAATTAGTACAACTATAAATATCACTGATTTTTCTGCAATTTTTATCAGAATTTGTGTATCAAATGAATTAATTAATGAAAAGTGCATACATACAAAAGAAAAAACTGCATATTCTATTGGAGTAGTATACAGGCCCTAGCTCGTAACAATTATTTGGGAGTATATTACAATAATATAAACACAGTAGTACGTAGGCTTTAGCTTTTCGATACTTGCTACATATTTTCCAATTTTGGCTACTTATTTATTTATGCAATCATTTGTTGATGATTAATTAGTAAACAACAAGAGTTGATGGTGGGGTCATAATAAATAAATCTATAGAATAAGATAGAAGTAGCAGCCGAAAAAGAAAAAAAAAAAAGGTCATGCACGTGAAATTGACTCCTACTTACATGTATGGTGTACAAATTTGAAACTATAGAGAATTTCTCTTACTCCCTTTACCAATATACTATTCCATAAGTCCAAATTGTACCACTTTAAAGCATAGCAATTTTGACTTCAGTACTATACTGCAATTTGGACTAATTAATTAGTTTAATTTTTTTTTTTGTTATTTTGTGGGTATTTGGAATAGGTGTTTTTGGGAGAATTAAGTTAATTAGATATTATTGTGAGAGATTTATTTTGTGCTTTGGACGTTTTTACTTTTTAAAAAACATGTCAAGGCAAAAAACAAAATATTATGGTATAGCCAGTTTTCACACTAGTCAATGAAAAATAGTCAGCGTTTACCAAGTCAATGAAAAATAGCCACTATTTTGCTGCAACAGGGACCGGTCCAGTATAATATACTGGAGTTCTGGTGCATTTGTGTACGAACTCCAGCATATTATGCTGGACCGGTATACTTTGCTAACTCCTATAAATTTTGCGGGAGACTGGAGCACCAGTGCTCCAAACTCTAGTATATTATACTGGACAATTATACTTGTTGGAACTCCCGTAAAATTTGCGGGAGTTCCAGCATAATTATGCTTGAACTCC
>MU746184.1:47771-64932 GCA_026770625.1 Nicotiana glauca
TTATCTCCTTCTAAGGAAGTCTGAGCTCCTTCCCATGCTAAGAGCCTTTCTAAACTCTTGAACTTAAGAGAGGCTTCTTTTCAAGCTGAGTCGAAATATCGTATAAAGAAAATGACAAAAGAAATCTCACACGGAGATCAGTGTACCCATATATTGATATGAAATCTCATTCTCATATATCATATATATAAACACTGATGCTCGAATCATCTCCGATCCGATTTAGCAAAGCGAAAGCCAATAGCTTCAATTTCCGAACAATAACAATAACAATAATAATATACCCAGTGAAATCCCAGTAAAATCTGAAAAGACTAATGTATACACAGTTCTTATACCTGTCTTTTGTGAAGGGTAGTGTATACATAAATTATCCTACTTTTTATGGGGATTTTCGAAGTTCTCATGAGAATTTCCTATGCAAATGTATTATTGCGGATTTACTTGGGAATTTAGCAGAGATTTTCTTGCGGAATTATTTCATAAAAATCCTGAGGTACAATTTTGTTTGCCACAAAATTTGCCTAAAATTTCCTGCAAATTTACTTGGATATTTCATCGAGAATTACATGTGAAATTTTACGCATGAAATCCCAACGAACACTACCAAAAAATCAGGTTTTAGCGACGGACAAATTCTATTGCTAATATCATTTAGCAACTGATTAGCAACGTATTATCAAGAAATTATGCTAGCTACGAGCATTTGAGCTACAGATTAGCGACGACGTTCGTAGCTAATTCCATTTTTTTTTTTTTACAATGGAAAATTCCTATTAGTCACAACTTTTTACCAAATTCCCATGTTACATGCGAATCTAAAATTGCAAGGTTACATTCCGGTTCAAATCCACAAGTAATAATTATCCACAGAAATTTTTCCAAAGTATCTTTGTTGGAAAGAAAATTCTCAGGAAACTTAGTTAATTGTTAATTTTTTTGTATAATCCAAACAATTCCCATGTAATATGCAATTTTCTTGTATCTCTTCTCTACAATAGGTGCACGAGATCGAGGATGATAAATTATTACATTTATTTCTCATGCGGTTATGTATGGATTTCCAAATGATGGGTATATAATGTCCTGGACTACTCCACCCATTGCTTTAGAATTTTACGTTTGATGCTTAAGTTCTTTCCCAACGGATTATGCAAGGATTTTCGAAGGGGTTCATAATGTCTTGGATTACATGATGGCGGCTCACTTATAATATCGCTTCAAGTCTATTCAGTGCCAATATGGAGTCTTATGTGTATTTACCCATAAAACGATATAGTTAAATTTGTTACGTGGTTTATAGATAAGCGAACTGATTTGATCCAAAAATAATAAAGAGATAAGATTAAAATTGAGATTCAAAATTGAAATTGTAGAATATGACAAGCCTGACTCCTAACGCAATTCCTCCGAAGAAAAAACACTACTAGAAATCCGAGCGACAACAAAAATCGATCAAAGTTGGTCGCTTGTAGGCCTAAAAGCGACCAAAAACGACCAAACATGTCTGGTCACTATATTGCTGGTCCCTTTATTTTAGGGATCAAAGTTGGTCGCTATGGTATAAGGACCAAATATTCCGGATAAAGACTATAGTGACCAACTATGATCGCTTTATTATTCTAATAATATAATTTTGGCAACCAAATTTGGTCTCTAAATGTAAAATACATTTTTTATTTATTATTAATCATAAAAAAGCGTCCAACTTTGGTCTCTAATTCAAATATTATATTTTAAAATCTGAAAAATAGAGATCAAGATTGGTCGCTTTTTTATTAATTTTTTTAATTTTTTTTTAAAATAAGCGACCAATGTTGGTCGCTAATTTCAAGAATTTAATCTTTTTTTAATACAAGCAACCAAAGTTGGTCGCTATATTTCTAGAAATTATTTTTTTTAATGGAATAGCGACTAAGGTTGGTCGCTTTTTGAGAAATCTGGGTTAAATAGCGGACCAACTTTGGTCGCTATTGCCCAAAAAATTATTTTTTTTAATGAAAAGAGACAAAAAAGCGACTAACCTTGGTCGCTTTTCTGGGTATTATTTTGGCAGAAACTGCCTGTTTTGGCAGCTGCACCACCTGCCAGCATACCAAATCCCTATTACAAGCAACAACAACAACAATACCAACAACAACACAACAACAACATTAAAACCAACAAAGTATAAAGTTCAATAGAACTAACACATTAAGCTAACACAACTAAGTTAACGCTTATTACAAGCCCATTCGAAAACTGGTTCTATTGTTTAGTTCAAAGTTTATAAAGTACTCAAGGAGTGTTCTTTCAACATCCTCGTCCGAAAGTTGGATTGCCTCGCCCGACTAAAGGCTCAATTCATATCCACAAAAGTTCAATTCATATCCTAAAGGCTCAATTCATATGCTAAAAGTTCAATTCATACACAAAAAATTCAATTCATATCCTAAAGGTTCAATTCATATCCTAAAAGTTCAATTCATATACAAAAATTTTAATTCATATCCTAAAGGTTCAATTCATATCCTAAAGGTTCAACTCATACCCACAAAAGTTCAATTCATATCCTAAAATTTCAATTTATAAACTAAAATTTCAATACATAAACTAAAAGTCCAATTCATATCCTAAATGTTCAATTCATATCCTAAAGGTTCAACTCATATCCACAAAAGTTTAATTCATATCCTAAAATTTCAATTTATAAACTAAATTTCCAATATATAAATAAAAAGTCCAATTCATATTCTAAAGGTTTAATTCATATCCTAAAGGTTCAACTCATATCCACAAAAGTTCAATTCATATCCTAAAATTTCAGTTTATAAACTAAAATTCTAATACATAAACTAAAAGTCTAATTCATTTTCCAAAGACTCAATTCATACACTAAAGGTTCAACTCATATCCACAAAAGTTCAATTAACATCCTAAAATTCTAATACATAATCCAAAATTTTCAATTCATATCCTAAAGGTTCAATTCATATCTTAAAAGTTCAATTCATAAACTAAAAGTCCAATTCATATCCCAAAGGTTCAATTCATATCCTAATGGTTTAACTCATATCCACAAAAGTTCAATTCATATCCTAAAATTTTAATTTATAAACTAAAATTCCAATACATAAACTAAAAGTTTATTTCATATCCTAAAGGTTCAATTCATATCCTAAAGGTTCAACTCATATCTACAAAAGTTCAATTCATATCCTAAACTTCCAATACATAATCCAAAACGTTCAATTCATATCCTAAAGGTTTAACTCATATCCATAAAAGTTCAATTCATATCCTAAAATTTTAATTTATAAACTATAACTCCAATACATAAACTAAAAGTCCAATTCATATCCTAAAAGTTCAATTCATATCCTAAAGGTGCAACTCATATCCACAAAATTTCGATTCATATCCTAAAATTTCAATTTATAAACTAAAATTCCAATACATAAAAGTCCAAATCAATCCTAAAGGCTCAATTCATACCCTAAAAGTTCAATTTATACACAAAAATTTCAATTCATATCCTAAAGCTCAACTCATATCCATAAAAGTTCAATTCATATCCTAAAATTTCAATTTATAAACTAAATTTCCAATACATAAACTAAAAGTCCAATTCATATCCTAAAGTTTCAATTCATATGCTAAAGGTTCAACTGATATCCACAAAAGTTCAATTCATATCCTAAAATTCCAATACATAATCCAAAAATTTTAATTCATATCCTAAAGGTTCAACTCATATCCACAAAAGTTTAATTCATATCCTAAAATTTCAATTTATAAACTAAAATTCCAATACATAAACTAAAAATCGAATTCATATCCTAAAGGTTCAATTCATATCTTAAAGGTGCAACTCATATCCACAAAAGTTCAATTCATATCCTAAAATTTCAATTTATAAACTAAAATTTCAATACATAAACTAAAAATCCAATTCATATCCTAAAGGCTCAATTCATATCCTAAAAGTTCAATTCATACACAAAAATTTCAATTCATATCCTAAAGGTTCAATTCATATCCTAAAGGTTGAAACCATATCCACAAAAGTTTAATTCATATCCTAAAACTTCAATTTATAAACTAAAATTCCAATACATAAACTAAACCCTAGATTCTAACTAAACTATCAAGAGAATAAAAAGTATAATTTAAATCTAACTAAACTAAATTCAACACTAATTAAACTAATTAGTTAATAAAATTAATTAACAAAGCTAACTAAAACAAGACCTAAACCCTAATCCTCAATAAAAGCAATGTTCAAAGAATTTAAACATTAATTCATATCCTTAAACTACAATATTGAAATAATTGAAACAAAAACTAGAAATAACAAAGATTCAAGGTTATAATTCAAACCTAGATTTTTTAGGTGGAGAAGGAGAGAAAGGGGCAGCAGCAGCGGCGGCTCCAACTATCACAATGGTGGCATAGGGTGGGGGATTGATTTGTGTGAGGGAAATAGAGAAGGGGAGGGGAATGTGTTGAGAGAGAATTTGGGAAAATTTTGGGAAGAAAATAAGATAATGGGAGGGGGAAACCCGTTTTTGAGTCTGGATTTACAAAAAAGCGACCAACGTTGGTCGCTATTTTGGTAGCTAATTAAGTTTTAACTGTTTGACCAAAATAGCGACCAACGTTGGTCGCTATTTTTGACTGTTTGACAAAATAGCGACCAAAGTTGGTCGCTATTTCGGCAAAAAAAATTAACTAACTTTTTTTTCGATTTTGGGTTTTAAATATTATAAGCTATAAAAAACCAAAATAGTTATAAATATTTATTTTATTTAACTATAATTATTATAAATAATTAAAAACTATAAGCATAATCTTAAAAAAAATTATATTAACTAGGTAATTACTTTTAATAGATTATTATAGGTTATAAGTCGATGAATCAATTATAACAGATTAATTGATATACGTCGAGACGTTTTGTTTTTAATAGTTAACGATGCATCTGAGTAGGTTATAAGTCGATGAATCAATTCACAAGTGTATCAATACAATTTAAACAAGTGTATCAATACAATTTAAAATTATGTGTATATATATATATATATATATATATATATATATATATATATATATATATATATATATATAGTATTGATTAAAAATAAAACGTCTCGACTTATATCAATTAATATGTTATAATTGATTTATCGACTTATAACCTAGTGATGAATGAATGTAATTCATTAACTCTGTTACAATACAAACAATGAATACAGTATTGTAACGACCCGACCGGTCATTTTGAGCCCTAGCATGTCGTTCAGCAGTCTGAGGCCATGAACAGCTTCATTTCAATTATTATGACTTGTACGCATGGTCGGAATTGAATTTCGGGAAGTTCAGAGTTGATTTGGAAAGAGAATTCTCATGAAGCTTAAAGTCGAAAGAATTAACTAGGATTAGAATTTTGAGTAAAGGACCTTGGAATCGGGATCTAAAGGTCCTAACAGGTTCATATGATTATTTCGAACTTGGGCGTATGCCCGGATCGGGTTTTGGATGACCCGAGAGCGTTTTGGTGCCTATTGTGGAAAGTAGCATCTTGAAAGAAATTTCATAAGTTTGGCTTATAGTGCATTTCAGTGTTATCAGTGCTCGTTTGGGATTCTGAGTCTGTGAATAGCTCCGTATGGTAATTTTAGAGTTGGGAGCACGATCGGAACTGAATTCGGAAGTCCGTAGGTCATTTTGGAGCCATTTAGCTAAAGATAGAATTTGAAGTTTTTGAGAAGTTTGACCGGGAGTGGACTTTTTGATATCGGGGTCAGAATCCGATTTCGGAAGTTGAAGTAGGTCCGTGATGTCGAATATGACTTGTCTACAGAATTTGAAGCCGATCGGACATGATTTGATAGGTTTAAGCATCGAAAGTAGAAGTTGGAAGTTCTAAATTCATAAAGCTTGGATTGGAGGTCGATTCGTGGTTTTAGCATTGTTTGTATGATTTGAGGCCTCGAGCAAGTCCATAATGTGTTGTGGGATTGGTTGGTTTGGGTCCCGGAGGCCTCGGGTGGATTTCAGGTGGCTAACAGATCGAAATTTTGAATTTTGGATAGTTGAAGGGGTCTGGTTGCTGGTATAACCGCTTCTGCGGAGGGTTCACCGCAGAAGCGAGAAATTGAACCGCAGATGCGGTTTTGGGCTGTCAGTGAAGAGACCGCAGATGCGGTCATTTTTCCGCAGATGCGGGACCGCACTTGCGGTAGAGAGGTCGCAGAAGCGGAATAGGGCAGCTAGGCTAGGACCGCACCTGCGGTGGAGAATGCGCAGAAGCGAAAAAGGGAGGCCTGGTGGGGAATCGTAGAAGCAGTATTTGGACCGCACCTGCGGAACTGTAGAAGCGGTCATATGACCGCAAGTGCGAAAAGTGCTGGAGGCAGAATGGTTGTTTTAAAATCGGGATTTGGCCATTTTCTCTCATATTTTCTTGGCTTGGGCGATTTTTGGGAGAAGTTCAAGTAGGATTTTCATCATCAGCGATAAGGTAAGCTAACCCCATCAGTCTTGAGCTAAATACATCAATTATGTATGGATTTAAGCATGTAAATTGTTAGAAATTTGGGGGTTTTGGTAGAAAGACCTAGAATTTATATTTTTAGAAATTAACCACGATTTTGGGAGTGGGATTTAGAGAAAATCATATATTTTAGTTCGTGAGTTCACAGGTAAACTTTATCCTCGAAAAATTTCGAAATTCGGGCACGTGGGCCCGAGGGCATTTTTATCAACTTTTCGATCGGGGTTAGGAATTGTTATAATTGGATTATAATGAGTACCTTAGCATATATTAATGGGTTTATATAATTATTGGCTAGTTTTGGAGCGTTGTGCCTCGATTCAAGTCTTCGGAAGGGCGCGAAATGCCTGTTATGGATCTTTGGAGCGAGGTGAGTCTCCTTTCTAACCTTGTAAGAGGGAAATGTCCCCATAGGTGAATTAATTGGTTATGTGCTCCTATTTGTGGGGTCTACGTATGCACGAGGTGACGAGAGTCCGTGTGTAGATACTATTATGTTTAAGTCCGGGTAGTCTAGGACCCAAAAGCATACTATACTTGGAATATTTGTAATCTTATTGATAGCCCGAATTGCTTAAACCACCTCGAATGAATAAATCCATTCTCAAAAGGATTTGACTTCTTTTCTTAAATTTTTAAAAGAGAAAATGGCTTTTATTTGAATAATTATTCCCCAACAAATTCTTAATTGGCTATTTGAGCATGTATTTTTATGTGTACTTGTGTCGCATGAATGATTCGCAAGCAGGTGATTGTTTATTTTATGTTAACCGCGTCACATAGATAGTTCGCAAGCGGGGTAATAGATGCATCTATGGTTCAAGTCGTTTGACCCTTGGCAGTGCACAATTTACTTTTATGTTGGATCGGGCAGTACGTCCCACAATGATTATTTGTGCATGCTGGTACTGCTGCCTTGAACTTACTAAAGTTGTTATTGCCTCTTCATGACTTGAAAATAATTGGATAAAAAATGAAAAGAAAATTTTGGAAATTTCCTCTAAATGAATTAATTGTTTACTCGTCTCCTTTTATTGGATTAAAAATCATGTTTATAGAAATCCACGATTTAATGTATTATTGACATTATTATTAGACCACTAGTAAGTGTCAAAGTCGACCATCTCGTCTCTACTTCTTCGAGATTAGACGGGATACTCATTGAGTACACGTTATTTTCATACTCATACTACACTTCTGTGTATTTTTGTTGCACAGGTTCATGTGTTGTTAATGGCCTATTAGGCGTAGCAGCGCGAATGATTCTGGGACTAGGTGAGTTGCATTGTTCGAGGCGGCCCGCAACTAGTATAGTCCCTTTCCAGCATAATATATTTACTTTCTGTCCACTGCATTCCGGACGGATGTCGCATTTTATTTCTGTCTTAGTAAATGCTCATGCACTTGTGACACCGAGTTCTGGGATGATTTTGAAATATTTTATTTTAATTGATTATTATTTAATTTGAGTTGAAGCAGTTATATTTCTTTTTATTTATAAAAATTGAAGGAAAAGCTTAATTTTCAAGATTGTTAAAATGAGAACTTCAACAAGTAATTTGGTTGGCTTGCCTGACAGAGGTGTCCGGCGCTACCACGACCCTCAGTGGAGTTTGGTTCGTGACAACATGGTATCAGAGCACTAGGTTCCTAGGGTCTCATGAGTCATGAGCAAGTCTAGTAGAGTCTCGCGGATCGGTATGGAGACGTCTGTACTTATCCTCGGGAGGCCGCAAGACTGTTAGGAGTACTTCCGTTCTTGATTCCTCATCATGCGATTTGATTTCCTTGAGGAATATGCCCTTGTTTCGTTCCTACTCAATCTTACGTGACGCGAAGCACTTAGTATAAATAGAGAATTGAAGAACTGTAATAGTACAAAAGTGATACGGGATGTTTCTCCCGGTATACTGATTGGATTATTATCGTCGCTTGGTAGAAAAATATTTTATTGTTTCAGCCCAGTAGCGGTACTTCTGAGAGCTCTGAGGTTAGGCACAAGTTGGCATGATGCTTATGAACGGTTGTTACACAGTATTGATATGATGGCAGGATGTTGTCTACGTGTTGGGGCAGTGAATGACTTGAAGGGAAGTTTACTCAGTTTGTGATTCAGAGATTTAGTATTTTATTCCCGGCAGGGGAAAGGCAATAGGACTAAGGATGGTTAGATTTGGGCTGGGGGAAGTATTGAGACTTGGTATTTGCAAGAGTTGTGGAACTTTCTTCTATGATGGGGTGTCATTGTCCTAATTGAATGTACTAAGCTCTCCGATGTTATGACCTTCTACAATTCGCCGTTGGGGCAAGCTTTTGGGAGATAGTATCGAAAAATGCGGCTGTTAGATATCGCCAGGTAAGGTGGTTCAGGATTGAATCGGCATTTCGAAGATAGATTTTATTCAAGGCAACAACTGAGCAACAAAGGACAAGGAAGGACATGTGGGAAGTGTCAAACGATGTTTAAAACTTCCAGAAGGCCATGTATAAGAAGAGCAGGTCGAGTAGTTGATTAAAGAAGTGAGTTTGCCCAAAGTGGGGGAGTGGCGGAGCCGCATAGGGGCTTGGTGGTAGGATGACTACGCATCTTAAGAAGAATTTGGATCAATTTGGGAATTTTAGTGATTGGTTATTGGGGTCTACAGATCTAATTTGATGTAGGGGTTCTTGTGCGGCAGGAGATTTGATATAACGGAAAGGAGCCACTTAAATGAAGAAGGGTGTAGCATAGCTTTGAATTGGAAGGATGTTGCCGCACATTTAATTGATGTTCACGGGGGGTGAATGGACCTATGCAGCTGGAGAGTGAGCTCGGACTCAGGATGGGTTATTGATGTCGTGGTGATTATACCCCGTGCAACAGCGTTAGAAGATGTCGGGGAGAGCTTTCTATAGGTGGGTTATTCATGTGAGCAGGTTAGCGGTTGCGTGGTTGGCGAAGCTTCTGCGAAGAATTCTATTGGTTATATAGCGAAGGGATCGGTCGTGCGAATGTTGTTAATGATTCAAAGTATAAAAAGCGGGTTTCTATTGTAAGATATCGAGAATTTTGGTGGTTGATTGCGCGAGGTTATGTCAATAAGAGATTAAGAATCCCGGTGAACTCCAGAGTTGTGTAATAGTGGCTTCGAGCTAAGTGGGAGAGTCCCACCATCTATGATTGGGTTGCATGGTTAACTACTTGCGAAGTTTCTGGTTATTAGCATATAGATGGGTTATTCCAGCTATGGGAAGAGAACATAAGTGGTAATTGAGCAAAGGAATTGTTAAATGTGTGCTACGGTTGGCCTTATTGGCTCATGTTCAGACTTGGGGAAGGATTCAGGATTTATGCCTTGTATAGATGCAGGTTTTCAAAGGGAGTGATTTCCGCCGGGTGCCTCGTCGAGAGGGTATTCATGTGTTACAAGATTCATAGAGTTGTTTATATTTGGGGGCCAAGTCAGAGCAGGTGGCTCTCATCAACGGTCCTAGTGGATTCAAGGGGTAAAAGTATGGTGCCTAGATGATGTCGAGCTTATAGGTACAGTTAAGCATCTATATATATATATATATATATATATATATATATACAAACTCTTATTATAGTATATCTTAGTGTGTGTGTGTACACACACACACACACACACTGCACTGTAATGTTATAACGTTTATATTACTTGTTATAGTATATGTTAGTGTGTGTGTATATATATATAACACACACATATACTTCGTGCTACTTTAACTACATATATAGCATGTTATAGTACATGATACTGTATTCATTATTTGTATTGTAACAGAGTTAATGGATTACATTCATTCATCACTAGGTTATAAGTCGATGAATCAATTATAACATATTAATTGATATACGTCGAGACGTTTTGTTTCTAATATATATACATGCATCTGAGTAGGTTATAAGTCGATGAATCAATTTACAAGTGTATCAATACCTAAAAGAACCCGGCTCTGTATTCCGAGCGCTTCATGTTCTTATATACACACACGCGCACACAGACACATACTGCACTGTAATACTATAACTTTTATATAACTTGTTATAGTATATGTTTGTGTGTGTATATGTATAACACTATCACGACCCCAGTTCTCCCTCCGTGAACATATCGTGATGGAACCTAGTTCCTATGGTTAGGTAAGCCTAAAATGTGGAATTTACACAAATTGCGGAAAACAAACTACCTTGCGAAAAATACACTAACTTGCGGAAGCAACAACTAAAAAACCTTACTGTCAAGAGAAAACTGTGTGTAAGTGCCACTTGGCAGAATACTACCCATATCACAAAAAAACCAAAAGAAACACCCAAGACCTGGAAACTCACAGGAAACACAGGCTAATAGAAATAAAATATACTGCTCTAACTCTGGAATGTCTACACAACCAAAAGAAAGGAAAATCATATACTAAAGCTGGAATAAGATAAAGACTCCTGGTCTGCGGACGTGGCAGATATACCTCGAAGTCCCGAAGAATCACCTCGCCTCAAGGATGGTATGCCTGAGTAAAGGTACCTGGATCTGCACATGAAAAACATGCACAAGAAAGGGATAAGTACACCACAGCGGTACTCAGTAAGTGCCAAGCCTAACCTCGGTTGGGTAGTGACGAGGAAGGTCAGGGCCCTACTGAGATAAAATACAAGGTATGATCCAATAGTATGGAGTAAAGTAATATAAATAAGTGAGAACATCAGTAATATAACACAGTATAAGATAACATCAACAAGTTCATAGAATAACCCGAATACAATGTAAACACTGGAGGAAAATAATTCAGTACCATAAATACCAACCGGGGATCTCCAGGATACCGTCCTAAGTCCCGTTTATATTTAATCTGTCCAGTGGATCTCCTGGGATACCGTCCCGTAGTCCAACTATCATCTGTCCAGTGGATCTCCTGGGATACCGTCCCGTAGTCCAACTATCATCTGTCCAGTGGATCTCCCGGGATACCGTGCCATAGTCCTACTATCAATGTACATGGGATCTCCCGAGAATCTAACCCGTAGTCCCAAATATAAATATGCAGGGGGATCTCCCGGGTATCGAACCCGTAGTCCCAAATATAAATATGCAGGGGGATCTCCCGGGTATCGAACCCGTAGTCCCAAATATAAATATGCAGGGGGATCTCCCGGGAATCAAATCCGTAGTCCCAAATATAAATATACAGGGGGATCTCCCGGGAATCGAACCCATAGTCCCAAATATAAATGTGCAGGGGATCTCCCAGAAATCTAACCCGTAGTCCCAAAGTAAACAAACAAGGGGGGAGCTCCCGGGAATCAAATCCGTAGTCCCAAATATAAATACGCAACAAAATCACAGAGATACCCCAAAAAATATATAAAAACTTCACAATAAGGCAACAAATAGCCTAGCTTAGCCTGCTGCACAGAATCCAAATAAGGCATGTTGAGCAAGTAGGTCAATTAGACATGCTTGCCTAGATTAACAGTAGACTTAAATTCCGAGTAGTACAAACAAGAAAGGAAAAATACAATTTAAGGTTATTTAATAAATAATAAATAAATAAAGGATTTTCAACAATTAGCATAAGTGCGCGCTCGTCACCTCACGTACAAGGCATTCAACTACCAAATATCAAATCTTAAGGGACAAAGTCCCCCACACAAGGTTAGACAAGCCACTTACCTCGAACCGGCTCAAAATTCAATCCAAAATCACGTTCTTGCCACGCGTATTCGACTCCAAATAGCTCAAATCTATTTAATTAAATTGCATAATGTAAATAATAATTCAATTAATTGATTCTACAATTAAATTCTAAGCTAATATGCAAAATTTTGTAAAATAACCAAAATGCCCCTCGGGTCCACGTCTCGGAATCGGATAATTTTTATATTTTTAGAATCCTCGTACTCTCACGAGTCTACCCATATAAAAATCTCTCAAATCGGAGGTCAAATACCCACTCAAAACTCAACAATTTAGTCTAAGGATTTTGACCCATTTTTCATTCATAAATCCGAAAATACGAATGAAATCATGATTAGATTAGTAAGTATTAAGCATAAGAGAGTAGAGATTCGTTACCCAATCGTTGCTCGCGAAAATCCCTCGAAATTTTTCCCAAAGCCGAGCTCTAGAAATCAAAAATGGAGAAAATGGGCCATTTTCGGAACTTAAGGTCTCTGCCCAGGCCAATTTTTCGCTTATGCGGATAATTTTCCGCTTATGCGGAAATTTCCGTTTCCGCGGACATTTTTCGCTTATGCGGGACTGCTTTTACGGCTCTACTTCCGCTTTTGTGGTCCCGCTTCCGCGGTCAATTTCCGCTTTTGCGGTTATGACAGCAACCAGCACACTCCCGACACGGAAATGAGCATAACTCCCTAATACGATGTCCAAATTCGACGATTCTTTTTGCTATGGCTCCAAAATTACGATACAGATCTAATGGTTTAATAAAAACTTAATTTGGAGCTCATTTACTTAATATGGTACCCCTTTATGTCCAAAGATACGGCGTTGGAACATCAAATAAGAGCGCTATACAGCCCGAAACAACCCCGAGGCCCCCAGGACCTCAACCAAAAGCACAAACGCATCTTAAAACATTATTCAAACTTGTTACAATCCTAAAAATACCTCAAACAACACCAAAACCATCAAATTACATCGATTTCAAGCCTAAGTTCTTTTAAAACTTCAAAAACACACATTCGATCAAAAACCCTACCAAAACATGTCCGAATAACTTGAAATTTTGCACACATGTGCCAAATGACATGACGTTGCTACAACAACTTCCGGAGATCCGTTCCGACCCTCGGATCAAAATTTCACCTATCAACCGGAAATTGCCAAAATACTAGCTTTCGGCATTTCTAGCCTAAATGAGCTACGGACTTCCAAAATACATTCCGAACACGCTCCTACCCCGAAATCACCTAACGAAGCTAACGGAACCATCGTATTCCCATTCTGAGGCCGTCTTTACATAGTTTTGATTTCATACCATTTTTCAACACTTAAGCTCTCATTTAGGGACTAAGTATCCCAAAACACTCCGAATCCAAACACCGAATGTCCCGTAAAACCAAAATAGCATAAATGAACTTAGAGGAAGCAGTTGATAGGGGAACGAGGTGTAAATTCTAAAAACGACCGGCCGGGTCGTTACATTCTCCCACACTTAAATATTCGTTCGCCCTCGAACGAGTATAAAGAACATACCTGAAGTAGTGAAAAGATGAGGGTATCGGCTACGGATATCTCGTTCGGTCTCCCAAGTCGCCTCCTTGATCGGCTGGCCCCGCCATTGAACCTTTACTGAAGCTATTTCCTTTGATCTCAACTTTCTGACCTGTCTGTCCAATATAGCCACTGGCTCCTCAGCATAAGATAAATCCTTGCCCAACTGGACTGAGCTGAAATCCAACACGTGCGACGGGTCACAGTGATACCTCTGGAGCATCGAAACATGAAATATCGAATGAACTCCTGCTAAGCTAGGAGGTAAGGCAAGCTCATAGCGACCTCCCCAACATGCCTTAATATTTCTAAAGGGCCAATAAACCTCAGACTCAACTTCCCTTTCTTCCCGAATCTCGTAATGCCCTTCATAGGCGAAACACGAATCAGAACCTTCTCTCCCAACCATATCAGAACCATCACGATCTCTTCGGTCCGCATAACACTTCTGTCCTGACGAGGCTATATAGAGTAAATCCTGAATCACTTTAAACTTTTCCAAAGCATTCTAAACCAAGTTTGTGCCCAATAATCCAACCTCACCCGACTCGAACCAACCTACCGGGTCTCTGGTGCTCATAATTAACTTGCTCACAATTGGGGCACCGAGCTACAAATCTGACTAGGATCTGAAAGATCCAACCTCACAATTGGCTAGCAAAGGCCTGAACAATAACAGCTAACTCAAGATCGTGGATAGGATAATTTTTCTCATGTACATTCAACTGTCTGGATGCCTAGGCAATCACCCTACCGTCATGCATCAATACCGTTCCAAGGCCAATCCTCAAGGCATCGCAATAGACAGTATAAGAACTTGAACCTGTAGGCAATACCATACTGGGAATGTAGTCAAAGATGCCTTGAGTTTTCTGAAAGCTAACCTCACACTCTTCCGCCCACTGGAACGGAGCACGCTTATGGTTTAGTCTGGTCATAGGGGTTGCAATCAATGAAAACCCCTCTACAAAACGACGGTAGTAACCCGCCAAGCCAAGGAAACTTCGGATCTCTATAGTTGAGGATGGTCCGTGCCAGCCCTGCACTACTTCTACCTTCTTTAGATCCAACCAAATACCCTCACTCGATACCACGTGGCCTAAGAATGCCACAGAATACATCCAGAACTCACATTTTGAAAATTTTGCATGTAATTTCTTTTCTCTTAGATTCTGAAGCACTATCCTCAAGTACTGCTCATGATCTTCCCGACTCCGGGAATACACCATAATGTCATCAATAAAGGAAATGACAAAAAAAAAGTTGAAATGTGGCTGGAATATACTATGCATCAAATGCATAAATGCTGCTGGGACATTGGTCAGCCCAATAACATAACAAGAAACTCGTAATGACCATACCGAGTCCTGAAAGCAGTCTTCGAGACTGGCTCTCGAATCTTCCACTAATGGTAACCTGAGCGCAACTCAATCTTAGAAAACACTCGTGCGCCCTGAAGCTAGTCAAACAGATCATCAATACGAGGCAAAGGGAAACGGTCCTTCCATGTAGCCTTGTTCAACTGGCGATAATCGATACACATACGCATAGAACCATCCTTTTTCTTCACAAATAACACAGGAGCACCCCAAGTGATACGCTAGGCCGTATAAAACCCTTCTCAAGAAAATTCCTATAACTGATCCTTCAACTTAACTGAAGGTTTCACCTCATCCTTAGTCCATAACCTTAGGACAAGACCCAAACTTCAACATCTAACTTTCATCATAGGGCCTGAATTCCACATTGTCACACTGCATTAGTCTCATTTCAACATACTTCAACTTTTAATAGCGCTTAATTACTTCGAAATTATTTTCTCCGGGATGTTACATTCTCCCACACTTAGGATCATTCATTCTCAAATACATAATGTAACTTATCCCTTTAATCGCACATCTAAATGTCAAAAAAAATTTCTAACTCCCGAATTCTTCAGAAATTTCGGCAGAGCCTCCCCTGTAATTAGGCCTATCCACCTGCCAGAGTAACACCAAAACAACTCCTAACAACACATCCACAACCCAATTAAACAACACAATGTATATATCAATAATACTAATCTCTTCATTACAAGCATCACATTATCATAATGATATCTGGACATGAAACACGTCATCTGTATGCCCAAAACCTCGTCTCTGGCCATAATAGTTTTTCATAAATCACAATCTTGCCAATTAACCTTATGTTAACAAACATCTCATTTTAGACCTCCGCTTTACTCAAAACGAGGCATCAATATCTCATAATTACTTACCTGAATTAACGAGTCACATTTAACGCCACCTGGGCGCCCATCTCGTAGGCTAAAAATCAATGTTTACAACACAAAAATGACTGAATATGAACAGAAAATACACAAGAATTGTCAAATAAGCCTAACAGGCATGACTTCAATTTAAAATATAGTACAATTTTTTTTTTAATTTCATAAAATAAGAATTTTTAAACACATAAACTTTTCACCGCCAGGACCTTGTCCTTATATAACATCCACCGCAGCTTCTAGCTCGGTTCAAAATATTTCACATTATATAAAAATTTGAGAATCTCATCCTCAACTCTGAATCACAAGTATTTGCACATTGTGCGAACTGAAATTTTTCATTTTCTTTCTTTCTCTTTTCAATAGTTTTCGTCAAAGAGAATCACAACATATAATGAACCCTCATACTGATAGGGCATATAATTGACAATTGAAATTAATTATCCTGAAATCACATCAAAACCCATTGTAGTAAGTAATAAAAAATTACTTTTAGCCTCATAGATATTTTTAGTGACCAACACATAATGATAGGGATAGCTATCTCCATATAATATCCCAACGTGAGTATTCACATAAGTAGATCTTAGGATTACGAAGCTCACTCATGAGTGGAGCACATTAAAAGGACTCGTCTCAATTTTCAAAACCAAATCAAGTTAAGGAATAATATCATTTTTATAACAATCAAAATTATAGTTGTAATGACACCATCTGTTGTAGTAGTCTCGGCCACACTATAGCAATTATATCAATGGGTCGGGCATCCACCTCTTAGGCGCCATCTACCCATTCGTTCTCCAGCTCTAACTTGTAGCATATGTGGATTAGTAACTATAATGGAGTGTGTTGACTGTGTGATCTGATGAGATAGATTTCTCCCAAGTCTGGGATAATTTCTCATGATGTTCTTAGTATTACTACACTCATAACAACCCATCTGCAGTTCGGCTGCTCATACTGAGTCTGTGTCGGATAACTAGAATAACCATTTAAGGAATCCCATGCTAGTAGTGCATTAAAAGATAATTGTCCCATGTGAGTGCCCTGATTAACTGGAGTACTACGAGTATTCTGAAATTGTTTTCATTTCCCTGCTGATAATGAAATATAGAATTATTATGG
>MU746187.1:0-30810 GCA_026770625.1 Nicotiana glauca
CTTTTTACGCTTATATACATATATATCCCTTTTCGCCGGAGTATGTTAAAGCGCCGTAAAAAAGAGGTGTGACAGATCAAACTTGGGTAATTTGAATCCTGCAGGTAACTGGACGTCAGGAAACAAGCACAAGTCTTTATATGCCACACTGACTTGTCCTCCTAGACCCTGCATATTTCTACACGATTGTTCCAGGCTTTTCACCTTTCGTATCATCTTCTCCTGCTCAGGGTTTTTGGGAGGCTTCTCTTCCTCAGCTGAGATATCAAGACGATGAGTGTAAGGGTATGGTTCTGGAGGTTAGAAGGTGGGTTCAGGTGGGTAATAGTGGTTTTCCTGGGTTTGGAACAGGGGCTCACTAGATGATCTGTGTAATGCTGCGGGTGGAGGAGCCACAAACACAGAAGTAGTTGGTGGTGGAGGGAATGGGATTTGTTTGGGTGGTGGAAGTGGTGGTGTTTGGGAAGAAGTTGCATAGTATTGCTGGTAAGCAGGGTAGGCCGGAGAGGAGTTCACTGTAGGAGGATCTTGTGGCTGAGCTAATGGTAGGATGTAGGCAGGGTTAGCAGGGTAGGCTGGTAGTGGGTGTTCCTTTGCCCAAGCCTGGTACATTTCGGCCATCTGTTGTTTCAGTTTATACATTTCCTCCTTCATTGCATTGACATCCACAACTTCTTCCTCCCTAGATGGGTCGACGATGCTTGCTTCTAACTCTTGGTTGACCATTTTTTATGTATCCTTAGAGCGGGTGTTATATGGGTAGGTTGCCAGAATGCCAGTCAACTGAACCACTTGCCTAAACTCATCATCAACAACAATGTTGTTAGCGGTTAGGGCATTAACAAATAGATAATCGCACGTTTGGGGAATGAGTGCACCTAGGCAGTTAACGGTTTCTATTATGCGCTTGCTCCACTGCTTGCGTCATCCCGGCTTTCTTTATTCCCAACTGCGACTTCTTTTCTTTATTCTTGCTTTTGTTTCTTTTGTTTTGCCATTGTTTCTTTGTTGTGAATTTTCTTCTCTCTTGTTTTTCTCTTCCTCTCTTGTTTTTCTTCTTTCTTTTTCCTTATTATTTTTTTTCTTGTTTTTTCGCTCTTCTTTTCTTTTGCCTTTTGTTTTCATTCTCATTTTATTTTCTCTTTTCATATGGCTACGGTCGGCTCCTATGAAGATTGCTTATGTATCAGGACCCCGCACGAACCAGACCAAGTGTAGTAAATGCAGAATAGAAACAAAATGTTTTTTGGAATTTTCACTTTTACTAATGGCAGGTATTACAAGAACTCAGGATTGACGTATTAAGACAACTAACAGACTTTAATCAACGATTATTCTACTTCGAAAATGAAAATGCAAACTGTCTCGAAAAGAAAATACAGACTCGGACAACTGACAAACTCTAGTAAAAGGAAATACAGACTCCAATGACAATCATGAATATATTAAGGCTCCTGGTGCCCGCGGGACATCGTTCGGTCTCGCCGCGGGCCTATATGCAAGTTCCCCTTGAAGTCTGTCCAGGTCTTTCATTATCTGTTTCACAAATATAATCACCGAGGCAAAGAAAGTAGTCTGAGTCATGTTCTCGCACATTTGGCATTTCCTGGTAATGTAGTGAGCAATAGTTATTATTCTCTCTCTGATTATGCCCTTTTCCTAAAGCAGCCGCCCTATTTGTTGAGCCCCGGCATCCAAAGTATGCTAATTTCGTTCCTGGAGTTGTTGTAGGTCCATTTCTAATTGTGCTACTGCTGTGTAGCAGTGTTCTCTTTCAACCTTGAATTCTTTTGCCTATTTGATCGTTTTCTTTTCTGCGGCAATGACCTTTTTCCTCAATCCCGTGACCTCATTATCGTGTTCTTCTCTTAACTGCCTAACCATACGGGCTCGTTCTTCTGCATTTTTAGCCAATTGTTTTTGAACCCCGACTAATTCCCTTTTCGCTTTGTTGAGGTCAAAACTGTAGTCGTTTACCTTTTGCCTTAAATTTTCTATAAGCTTTGCATCTTGGGTACTCCTAACAGGATTTTTAGCCGCTATCTTCATCTTTTGGATTTGGGCTCGTAAGGCTTTATTTTCTTTGGCCAATTTCTTTTTCTCACCTTCATCAGCCGTGGCTTGCACGCTGTTTTCAAACCTAAGGTTTTGGACCTGCTTTTCTAACTCTCCTATTTTTGACCTGTACTCATTTTCTTTGGCTAACCAAGCCCACTATTCTTGCGACGACTCGGCAAACTCCTGGAGGTGAGGCCTTTTGGCTGGCCTCCCAAAAGCAACTTCCCTTCTATACCAGGCGTGATAATCAGGTGACACTTCTCCTTTAGCTCGATCTCGGACACAGGTATTTGCCGCCAAATATTGACATTCGCTCCAGACCTGGCAAACCTTTGCTTCAGGAAACTAGCCATTGGGACCAATCTCAACCACTTGCATACTAAGGTCGTCGTCCTTTGGAACTATCTGGCATCTCCCGAGTTGCCTTAAAACCTGGTACGGGGCATAAGGCTGAATGCTTCTGAGACCCATCAAGAGGAAATGCGGCCTTGCTGCTGGCATATATACGATTTCATCAACATGCAACCATCCAAAAGTCCACTCTATTTGACTGGCAGTGAGGGACCGAAAGTATGTTGTCCAGCCCGTGAATCCTTCGGGCAAGTTGACCCCCTTAATCCTCATATAAAACTCCACTATACAGGTTTTCTCGGTATACCCATAACTCAGGAACTGAGGACGATGGCACAGATGTTCGGTTATCCTCATTTGCAACAGTAGATTGCACCCCTCGAAGAAGTCTCCTCCGGCTTTGTAGGCTGTAAGGGCACGGAAGATTTCGGCCAATATCATATGTGCCAGGGTGCTTTTGTCTTGAGTCATTAACGTGCTGACGACTCCCGCGATTTTTATGTCGATGTTACCATCCTTCCTTGGGAAGACCAAAAGCCCCAAAAAGACCACCATGAAAGCGACACGTCTATGTTCCTCCCATTTTTGGCAGTTTCCTTTGCTACATATCTTGCTTTCCGGGTTGTTGAACCCCCCGATGTGACCATATCTGTGGTATATGAAGTGTGGAGTGCAAAAGCCATTCGCCAAATCCATGTTATGAACCGTCCTGATTATCTTCAGAGAGTCTAAGAATCTGTGTATAGCTACGGTTCTCGGGGCGACCAAGTACTTGTGCTTTAAAGGAACCTCGGCACTTCCGATGTACCCAGCTATTTTCTCTAGGGTCGGAGTGAGCTCAAAGTCCGAGAAATGGAACACATTGTGTGTCGGGTCCCAACATGTGACCAAAGCTCTGATGATGTCTCCCCGAGGCACAATCTCCAATAAACCGGTAAGCCCTTTCAAATATTTGTTGACCTCGCTCTGTCCTTCTTTGCCAAGATCGTTCCACCATAGACGCAACTCCAAAGGGATTTTATTCATGATTGAGAAAGGTTCGTTTTGAATCGTGCTCATCCTGCACATTTATTAAGGTGATTTATTCACTTATTTTGACTTAAAGGAAAAATGACACCATTTTTCGTTCAAATTTTGATTCATAATAAAAAGCTGGTTTCGCGGATACGGCCTTTCAGCACTTCGGGTGAAGATTTTAAGGTTGTGCCCGCAAACCATTCAAAAATGACTCAGGATGGTTGTTCTTGCAAAAACAGCCTTCCGGCGCTCTTTTAGGGACATTCGGCTTCTTTTTAACAAGAATGGCGTCACCCGACTTATTTTGGCAACAATTATTTGGCTATTTTTGAAAAGGGATGGTTGGACCCGATGAGGGTTGCCTACGTATCTCACATCCGGTGAGAATCAAACCAGCGTAGTTCGGGCAAATAAACTAACTATTTTCGAAAACAAGACTCTTTTTGACAAATACACTATTTCGGAAAGCAGGACTCTTTTTATATTTTCTTTTCAACAAGCTATTTGAAAATAAAAGTTTTCTTTTTTTTTATTGACAAATAAAACAAACTATTCATTTTGTAAGAACAAATTTTCCTTTTTCCTTTTCCTTTTTTTTTTTAATTTTCCTCAAAAATTCGGCAGAGTTTCAACTTTAGTTTGACATTGGTCGTTTTTCTAAAACAGGTAATTAACTCTCTACACTGCTATTTCTCTTTCTTTTTTTCAATTTTTCCAAATATTCAAGCCGGTCAGCATGCAAGTCCGAGGCAAATAAATGTACATGCAGCACATAAGATGCATCAGGGTGGTCTTTTTCATGTTCGGTTACCTGTCCTAGACGGACCCAACCCCAGTGTTGAGTCCCCTAAGTGATATGCACGTGATGCAGATAAGCGCTCCTACTAGGGATCCGGCATGGAGTCAAGTTATTCTAAGTTCAAAACCTGGGTATGTGTTCTAGACAGTCTACCCGAGTGGACAACTCGAGTCGAGGAGGGGGCTACGTACCGGGAACCAAAAGGCCATCCGGCTTAGTAACTTGTCCGACCTCTTTCTTATTTCAGGGTATGACACTAACAGAATAGAGAGTCTCAACCAGTAAGAACATCCCCTGAGGTGAGAAGAGAAGGGTTTCAGCACCGTTTATATACAGTTAAGATAATATCAAAGCGGTAAAGCATTTAGCACGCTTAGCATGAAACATGTAGGAAAATCAGATAAAGCCAAACATAACAATTATTCTAAGATCGAATTCTTAAACCTTGAACCGAAGTTCTGGGTTTGTATCCCCAGCAGAGTCGCCAGAGCTGTCACACCTCCTTTTTCCTACACCCGCAAGGGCATAAATGAGTTTTTCCACTTAAAGGACAATCGGAACGGGATTTAATTATTAAAGTTTAGAGTCGCAACTTGGGAGATTAATGGTGTCCCAAGTCACCGATTGAATCCCGAACCGAGGAAAATATGACTTTGTTAACAGTCCGCAAACCAGAAATCCGAGTAAGGAATTTTGTTAACTCGGGAGAAGGTATTAGGCATTTCCGGGTTCTGTGGTTCTAGCACGGTCGCTCAATTGTTGTATTTGGATTTATCTGATTTTAATACATGCTAACTTATGTGCTTTTATAGTTTTAAAACTGCTTTTATTATTATTATTAACGAGAATTGGAACGTTGTGAAAACATGTCTCGAACCACGTTACATCAATACACCGTGGTTGTTGACACATTTTGACTCCGTTGAGATTTAGATTTAGGTCGCATAAATGCGCACCCGAGTTTAGGAAGGTAGATTATTGAAACCGCGCCTAAAGAGACTATCACGTTATTATCTTTGGAGAAGGCCGTGAAATTCGCTAAACGGCACAACCCAGAGTCTAAGTATTTATTGATTAAGCATTGAATAAGGGCCCCGCAATTTGCATTTTATTCGGCGAGGCTCGTCTCATCATTTTTATTTAAAGGTTAATCCTAAAGTGGCTATGATTTTCTACTTGGTTTTTGTCTCTAATAATAAACAAAAGAAAACCTAATTACTTAATATCTAAAAGGCTGAATTCTTATGATTCAAATAAAAATCGCCCCAGCCCAGCAATTTATGAAAGAGATGAAACAGATCTTAGCCAATTCGTTTAAAAAAACAAAAGGACTGGCCAGCTTGGGCCTGTTGCTGCGGAACACAGGAGAGGATGTGACAAAGGCTGTCTTAGAGTTTTTTTAAACATCTCAAATTTACAAGCCCATTAACTGTTCAACAATTACTTTGATACCTAAAGCAAGGAATCCTGCCACCATTAGAGAATTCAGACCAATTTCCTGCTGCACTATCCTGTATAAAATGATCTCTAAATTACTCACCAAAAGGCTACAGAATGTGATGGATGTATTAATTGACAAATCTCAGTCAGATTTTGTTCCTGGCAGAGTGATAACAGATAACATTATCCTCAGCCATGAATTGGTTAAAGGATATGGAAGGAGAGGGGTGTCACCAAGGTGCATGTTGAAACTGGATATGCAAAAAGCTTATGATTCGATTGAATGGGGATTTATGAAACAGGTGCTGAATGCAATGGCCTTCCCAGAACAATTTGTGAAATGGATCCTGTGCTGTATGCAAAGTGTGAACTACTCTATCATACTTAATGGATCACTTACTCAACCATTTGAAGCCAATAAGGGATTGAGACAGGGGATCCACTATCCCCCTATCTATTTATGATTGTTATGGAATACCTGACAAGGAAACTCAAGACACTGAATCTGAACCCTGACTTTAATTACCATCCCAAATGTGAGAAGCTGCAAATTGTGCAACTTGGGTTTGCAGATGACCTTCTTCTTTTTTGTAGGGGTGATATAGAATCTATCAAGCAGTTGTACAGCTGCTTTATGGAATTCTCTAAAGCTTCAGGATTGGAGATTAATAAACAGAAGAGATCTATCTACTTTGGAGGAGTACCTCAAGAGATGCAGGAAGATATACTAGAGTTTCTGGGAATTCAAAGAGGTGAGCTGCCAGTCAGATATTTGGGGGTTCCCTTAAGCTCCAAGAGAATATCTGTAGCCCAATGTCAACCACTAATTGACAAAATTGTTGGTATAATAACTTCATGGACAGCTAAGTTCCTATCATATGCTGGAAGAATTCAGTTGATTAAAAGTGTTCTCTTCTCCATTCAAATATTCTGGGCACAAATATTTGTCCTTCCAAAGAAGATCACTAAACTATTTGAAGCAATTTGCAGAAGCTTCTTGTGGACTGGTGAGGAAAATATATCCAGGAAGGCTTTACTTGCATGGGAGAAGGTATGTATGCCAAAGTCAGTAGGAGGTTTCAATATTATCAGCATAACATTGTGGAATAAGATTGCTATATGTAAACAATTCTGGGATCTATGCAAAGAGAAGAACAAGCTTTGGATTAAATGGGTACACAACTACTACATCCGAGATAGGAGCATATGGGAAGTACAATTAAAACAAACATCATGGATGATGAGCAAGATTCTGAAAGCAAAGAAGACTTTTGAAGAAGCAGGATTTACTCTTGAAGACATCAGAAGGATGAACAAGTGTTCAATCAAACAAATATACCATAAATTGAGAGGAGATTTCAACAAAGTGAGCTGGAGGAGAATTGTATGTAGAAATATTGGATGCCCAAGGTGGACATTCACTTTAACAATGGCAGCGCATGGCAAGCTATATACCAAAGATAGGTTGAGTAAATGGGGAATGCAAGTTGACCTGAAATGTGTACTGTGTGCAAAGGAGCATGAAACTATTCAACACTTATTTTTTAAGTGTTCCTATGCAGCTGAACTATGGGAAAATCTACTGAAATGGCAGGGTATAAGGAGAGCAGTATATGGATGGACCGAAGTATTAGCATGGGCTAAAGACTGGGTGAAGAGACAAAATGGAAACTCTGAGCTGTTCAAGATGACTCTGGCAGCATGCGTATATCATGTATGGCAGGAAAGAAATGCCAGGATTTTCAAAGAGAAGACCAGAAAATGGGAGATACTGGGCAAACAGATTATACAGGAGCTACATTGTCGAAGCAACAAACAAGTAGAGAAAGCACTATGTAGATTAGACTAGTATTCAAAGTAATTAGTTTTAAAGATATAGTTATAGAAAGGTAGTTAAAGGGGGAAGTAGTACAGAAAGGTTAGGTTTATGTAAAGGGTTATTGCTTTGATTGTAATATTTTCCCTAGTAAATAAAAGTTAGTAATTACCAAAAAAAAAAAAAAGAGTTTAAGTTAGTGTAAATTTTTGAGAGAATTATAGATAAGCACAATTTACGTACATACATGGCAACTAGGTGGTCCGGTCACAGCTTTGAAAATTTATAAACCAAAGATAATAAGACAATATAAATATGAATCTTAAATATGAGCTTGGAAAACTGAAAAACTAAAAGAAAAATGATTGAATTTACAAAACTAAAAGAAAAATAGAGGTTGGGGCCGACAACGTAAATACGAACAACAAAATATGTATTAAATTAAACATTCTCCTATTTTTACTTTTTCTTATGGCAAAATATTTAAAAACATGATTTTACAATGAAATATTCCATCTTTTAGTACACTTTAAGTAATAAATCATTTGGATTTTCACATATCAGAATTATTAGTCAAATTTTAAATTAAAAGTATGCAATTACTGAAGATCCAATAAGATATAAGAAAAATCAAAACTTGGTAAAAGAATTGTAAATCCTTCTGACACATACATAATCTTTTTCATACAGGACATAAAAGATCTTTTCGATGATCTTAAATCAAATGCATCATCTTGATTACCTCCTTCAGTCCTTTTAGAGAGAATATAAATAAGAAAAAAAAGTGAAGAGAAAAAAGTGTCAAACTTATATAGAGGTTTTTTATACACTGACAATTTATATATGTACCTTAAAATTTTGAAAAAAAACACAAGCATTATACACAAATATACATGCTTATACACATCTATATACTATTATACATAATTATATAGTATTGTATGTATAAATACCAATTGTATACCATTTGTACTAGAAAATACCTTCTATTCACCACTTCATACTGTAAGTAATGTATCAACTTATATAAACATGTATAATAGTAATATGAGGTGTTTATATATCCATATACGTAATTATACATTATTATACAAACTGCTACATGATTTATTAGCACTTTTAAGCTCAAACAAGTCACGCTTTAAAATTCTTCTAAACTCCCTCAAATTTAAGATTAAGAGTTAGGACCGAAAAAGTCAGGTGTCATGCGGAATCTTGCCTGTTGGAATTTAAAGGCATTGGGCTTTAAAGTCTAAGAGTGTGAATTGAAAATGGTGGAAAATGAAAATTTGAATGAAGTGAACTTTTGACTTGCACTTTGTCCCTCATTGGTGAGGGACAACTACATTTGTGTGCTTATATATAGAATCACTTCTTAAAACTCTTAAAAGGAGTTGAAGATAATGAACCCTCGCGCCGCCGTCGTCGCTCGCTCGTCTCGGCTTCGGCTTCGAATTTGTCAAATGATCGATAAGATTATTTTTTGGACAAAATTTATTTAAATTAATTATTTAATAATTAATTAAATGCCAGATCACTATTGAAGATTCAGAAGTATAGTCTGGCCACGGTCCTGGCGTAACTGCGGTAGGACCGTGCCAGAACCCTTTTGCAGATTCAGAGGGCCACTCTGGATGCGGTCCTGGCGTAACTGCGGTAGGACCGCGACAGGAGGCGTAAACTTCTGAAAAGGCACCTTTTTCAGAAAAATCCGGAAAGTTTTCCGGTATCGACTTCAAACGTTGGCAAATGAAGATGCTCTTCTATCTTACTACGTTGAGTTTGCAGTGATTCATCAAGGAGGATCCTCGGGTCCTAGATGAAAACACTCCAGATGACGAACAATTTGTTGTAACTAAAGCATGGAAACATTCTGATTTCTTGTGCAAAAACTACATTTTGAGTTGTTTGGAAGATAGCATGTACAATGTCTATAGTGTCATGGAAACTTCAAAAGCGTTATGGAATGCGCTTGAGAAAAAGTACAAGACTGAGGATGCCGGACTTAAGAAGTTCTTGGCTACAAGGTTTTTGGATTTCCAGATGATTGACACTAGATCGGTCATAACTCAAGTCCAAGAATTACAAGTTATTGTGCATGACCTCCTTGCTGAAGGTATGACCTGAATCAATAATTTTATTAATAAGATTTATCTTGTTATTAATTATGAATCTATTATTGAAGGTATGGTCATAAATGAGGCCTTTCAAGTCGCCGCTTTCATTGAGAAATTACCTCCGTTGTGGAAAAATTTTAAGAACTATCTAAAACACAAACGGAAGGAGATGACACTTGAAGACTTGATTGTGCATTTGAGGATAGAAGAAGACAACAAAAAGGCTGAAAAAAGTCACGTGGGAACTCGACAATAATAAGGGCTAACATTGTTAAGGAGGCGCCACAAAATAAGAAGATAAAGAAGGCTTCTGGACCAAAGAATTACTCAAGCAAGAAAAAGTTCAAGTGTAATTACCACAACTGTGGAAAATCTGGGCATAAGGCCGTGGATTGTCGTACACCAAAGAATGATAAAAAGAAGAAAAATCAAGCTAACATGGTTGAAAATATTGACGAAATGGAGGACTTGTGTGCCATGTTGTTTGAATGCAACTTGGTAGGAAATCCTAAAAAATGGTGGATAAATTCTGGAGCCACCCACCATGTTTGTTCTAACAAGAAGTTATTTTCTTCTTATGCCCCCGCAGGACGCGACGAGACAATTTTCATGGGAAATTCGTCTACAGCAAAAATTGAAAGAGTTGGCCAGATTGCGCTGAAGATGACGTCGAAAAAAATAGTGACTCTAAACCAAGTTCTCCATGTTCCAGAAATTCGCAAGAATCTTGTGTCTACATCACTTCTTGTCAAGAATAGATTCAAATGTATTTTTATTTCTAATAGTGTTGTACTAAGTAAGAATAATATGTATATAGGAAAAGGTTACCTGAATGAGGGCCTTTTTAAGCTAAATGTAATAGCAGTTCCTATCAATAAAGTTAATGCTTCTTCTTACTTAATTGAGTCAAACTCTTTATGACATTCACGCTTAGGTCACGTCAACTTTAAAACATTGCGAAAAATGATAAATTTAGAAGTATTGCCAAAATTTGATTGCATTAATTCCAAATGTCAAATATGTGTGGAATCAAAGTATGCTAAGCATCCTTATAAGTCTGTTGAAAGGAATTCAAGTCTTTTAGACTTAATTCACACATATATTTGCGATATGAAGTCAACACCATCTCGCGGTGGGAAAAAGTATTTTATTTCTTTTATTGACGATAGCACGAGATATTGCTATGTTTATTTACCTAATAGTAAAGATGAGGCAATTGATGCTTTCAAACAATACAAGAGTGAAGTTGAAACACAACTAAACAAAAAGATCAAAATGATAAGAAGTGATAGGGGTGGAGAATATGAATCTCCTTTTGAAGAAGTATGTTTGGAAAATGGCATTATTCACCAAACAACTGCCCCTTACTCTCCACAATCTAATGGAATTGCGGAGAGAAAGAATCAAACGTTGAAAGAGATGATGAATGCATTGTTGATAAGTTCTGATTTACCACAGAACTTGTGGGGAAAAGCTATACTTACAACTAACCGAATAATCAACCGTATACCTCAGAGTAAAAAACAGTCCATTCCCTATGAGAAATGGAAATGAAGGAAGCCCAGCTTGAAATACTTTAAAGTGTGGGGGTGTTTAGCTAAGGTACAAGTTGCTAAACCTAAAAGGGTTAAGATAGGTCCAAAAATAGTTGATTGTGTATTTATTGGATATGTAACTAATAGCAAGGCATATCGTTTTCTGGTTCATAAGTCAAAAAATTCGGAGATTCACGTTAATACGATAATAAAATTAGATAATGCTGAATTCTTTGAAACTATTTATCCATATAAAAAGGAAAGTTAAGTGACCTACAAAAAGTCAAAACGACCTCGGGAGGAAATAACAGATGGTATGCCTAATGAGGAAAATCCGAGAAGAAGTAAACGTCAACGGACATCTACTTCATTCGGTCCAGATTTTCTGACTTTCCTGCTAGAAAATGAGCCTCGTACCTTCAAGGAAGCAATGTCTTCCTCAGAAGCATAATATTGGAAAGAAGTTGTCAATAGTGAAATATAATCCATATTGAGCAACCATACATGGGAATTGCTTGATCTTCCTCCAGGTAACAAAACATTGGGTTCTAAATGGATTTTCAAGAAGAAAATGAAAGACGATGGTACTATTGACAAATACAAGGCAAGACTTGTTGTCAAATAATTTAGACAGCGAGAAGGTCTTGACTATTTTGACACATACTCGCCGGCAACAAGAATTACATCTATTTGGATGCTAATAGCGTTAGACGCCTTGTATGATCTTCAAATCCATCAAATGGATGTAAAAACAGCCTTCTTAAATGGTGATTTAGAGGAAGAAATCTACATGGACCAACCCGAGGGGTTTGTGGTTCCGGGAAAAGAAAAGAAGGTGTGTCGACTTGTTAAGTCTCTTTATGGACTAAAACAAGCACCCAAGCAATGACATGCGAAATTTGATCAAACAATGTTGTCAAATGGTTTTAAGATTAATGAATGTGATAAATGTGTTTACATTAAGAACGTTCCAAATCATATAGTCATTGTTTGCTTATATGTTGATGATATGCTAATAATGAGCAAAGACATTGCCGACATTCAAGCTACTAAGCGCATGCTTGCTAGTAAGTTTGATATGAAAGACTTAGGAGTTGCCGATGTAATTCTAGGAATTAAAATCAAGAGAACTCCTCAAGGTCTAGCTTTGTCTCAATCACATTACGTGAAAATGGTACTTGAAAAATTCAAACACTTGGAATTTAGAAGTGCAAGAACTCCAATTGACTTAAATCATCATCTTATAAAGAATAAAGGTGAAAGTACGTCTCAATTGGAGTATGCTCGTGTGTTGGGAAGCTTAATGTACATCATGAACTGTACACGACCTGATATAGCTTGTGCGATAAGTAAACTTAGTCGATTCACAAGTAATCCCAACAAACATCACTGGGTGGCAATGAAACGAGTTCTGGGATATTTGGAATATACCCAAGACTACGCTTTGCACTACAATAAATATCCTGCGGTTATCGAAGGATATAGTGATGCAAATTGGATAACCGGCTCAATAGAAACAAAGTCCACAAGTGGATATGTTTTTACTGTTGGTGGAGGAGCAGTATCTTGGAAGTCTTCCAAACAAACATGCATCGCTCGCTCTACAATGGAATCAGAGTTTATAACTTTGGATAAAGACGGTGAAGAAGTTGAATGGCTTCGAAATTTCTTAGAAGACATTCCGTTCTGGCCAAAACCTTTGGCTCATATTTGCATACATTGCAATAGTGAGGCTGCAATAGGACGGACAGAGAGCGTTATGTATAACGGAAAGTCTCGTCATATACGACGAAGACATAACACCGTTAGATAACTACTTTCTAGTGGAATTATCACTATTGATTATGTAAGAACAAAGGATAATGTGGCAGATCCGCTTACAAAAAGGCTTAACTAGAGAGGGATTTGAGAAATCATCTAAGGGAATGGGACTATGGCCGAGGACAAGTCAACATGGCAATAACTCTACCTAGAATTTTGGATGTTTTGAGATCTAGGTTCAAGGAGATCAAACAAAGTTGTGATTGACCGGTTCAACATTGTCAAAGCAAAATCTTTGGTCCCTTCTCGTAACGAAGACAATGTTCAGTAACAAGGATAGAACTTTACACATTCTTTAATGATTACCTAAGTTTGATGTAGTAGTTATCAAATAGTGTCAATCTAAAGGATTACACGTTTAGGAATCACCAATGTAAGTGTGAAGTGGAAGCCGCTTCAATGAGAATTTCTGTAAGGCCAATTCTCTACGCACTTATGAGACCAGGCGGTGTTCATGGCTGAAACGAACACAACAATGAGAACCAAAAGACGGTTAAGGGTTGGTTGTGTGTCATATGGTTGTCTAGGTATACACTAAAGTTTGATGGTTCAAAGATATCAAATCTACCAATTGACCGAGTATATCCGACATATGTTCACTACGAAAAGTTCAAAGGGAAACCTACTTATCGAGATGCAATTAATCCTTACTCGCAAATCACACAGCTTTCATCTATGATCATTTTTGTTACAGCCATTCTCATTCATGTGGGGGATTGTTGGAATTTAAAGGCATTGGGCTTTAAAGTCTAAGAGTGTGAATTGGAAATTGTGGGAAATAAAATGGAGGAAAATAAAAATTTGAATGAAGTGAACTTTTGACTTGTACTTTGTCCCTCATTAGCGAGGGACAACTACATTTGTGTGCTTATATATAGAATCACTTATTAAAGCTCTTAAAAGGAGTTGAAGAGAATGAAGCCTCGCGCCGTCGTCGTCGCTCGCTCGGCTCGGCTCGGCTCAGCTTCGGCTTTGGATTTGGATTTAGATTTGTCAAATGATCGATAAGATTATTTTTTGGACAAAATTTATTTAAATTAATTAATTAATAATTAATTAAATGCCAGATCACTGCTGAAGATTCAGAAGTATAGTCTGGCCGCGGTCCTGGCGTAATCGCGGTAGGACCGTGCCAGAACCCTTCTGCAGATTCAGAGGGCCACTCTGGCCGCAGTCCTGGCGTAACCGCGGTAGGACCGCGGCAGGCGGCGTAAACTTCTGAAAAGGCATCTTTTCCAGAAAAAATGTCACACCTCTTCCAATAATTGCCTATAAATTCTGAGGCATGGCTTCGTTTTTAATACACCAAAAATATTACAGAACTTCCTTCTTTCTGAAAATACTGCATTCTAATTCGCAGTCTCTCTCTCTTAAATTCGTAAGTGTGATTTTGCTCCGTTCTTTAAGTTCGTTGGTATCCTGCAGTTTGTATTGCCACTGTTGCAGGAAGGTTTATTCCGTTTTATCCTGGGAGGATTTAATCCATTACCTTGGCTACGTGTGAGGTGATTAAAATTCCTTAAGGACGCACAAGCAAATTGTGGACTCGGAATATTTCTTAATCTCTACTATTTTTCCAGTTTCTTTTATTCTTCTAATAGTTTTCTGATTTTGTGTTTTAACACGGTAGCGTTCACATAGCCAAGCAAACCTTGAAGAACGATAAGTCCGACAACAAAAGAGAGACATACCAAAAGAGACACAAATATTTAACGTGGTTCGGTTAACTGACCTACATCCACAGGCGGAGATGAGCTATAATAAAAGAGAGTACAAAATATCGAGAGAACAACCTCACGAAGAGGCAAACACAAGTGACACACTAACACTTGTCTCGTAAAATTTCCTCCTAAACAAGACTCTCAAACCTACTATGGTTACATTGTGGATGCTAATAAATGAGAAGGAAGGATCCTCAATTTATAGAAGTCCAAAATATTTTCCTACAAAAAAAGGGACTAGCCAAATATGGAATAATTATATTTTTCTTCTAGAAAAAGAAAAACCCAATTATGATAAATATGTTATCCTTGATAGATTTCATTAAATGGCTCGGTCATTAGAGAGCCGCTATTACTTGTATTTATTTGATATGGATACATACATAATGATAAGTATATCACCTACAAAGATAAGTATTAAGAGTCTATCACATATATGAGATAACTACAAATATTAGATAAATTCTTAGAGTCCTAATAATTTTTTCCTTCGTGAGATAGGAAAACCAAATATGATTAAAAAAAAAAAAATGAAGACAACACCTATTAAGCTCTCTAGAATATACTCAATCTTTTAAAACAACACCAAATTCAAATAAATAATATTTCGAAACCCGAAATTGAAGTTTCAAAGCTTCAATGACTGCCCAGGTTGTCTTCCCGTTACAATCTCTAAAATAATGGGTAATCCCACGTTTTCTAACAATGAACACTCCCAAACAAATTTTCGTCAACACTTCCAAATATTTCTTTTTTAATTAAGCTCAGATTCAAACTTCGAACAAACCCAGCAATAAAGGTTCGATTTTATGGTCTTCTCCAAACACTGAAGAATCATTTTATTTGCACTAGATTTTCAATTTCAAATAATACCCAAATAAAATTTAGTAATCAGGATTTTGAATCTTCATCCTTTGCATTTTTGGATTTCCCAAAACCTATAGCTTTTGAATTTCAAGTTATAGTAGCATAGGTCTCGAATTCCTTTCCTTTGCCATAAGAAATCAATCTCGAGAGAAAAAGTAGAGTTTGCTGATCTTGCTCATGAAGATCCTCTTAAGAATCATCGCATTGAATCGATAGAGAGAGATTTAGAAGTGAGTCTTGGATGTTGGACTAAAATATGATAAAATATGGAAGAATTAATTCAAATAGCGCCCATCAAACCGCTTAAATAAAAAATAGTCAGTGGAAATATAATATACACATAATTTATGTATTATGAGGGTGTTTGGATTGACTTTTAAGGTGGTCAAATTAACTTTTAAAGTTCTTTCTAGCTTTTTCATTGTTTGGCAAAATTAAAAAGTGCTTAAAATAAGTTAAAAACTACTTAAAACAAGCCAACTTATTTTTTTTTTTGGCTTAAAATTTTTGCTGAAAAGCTACTTTTTTACTCTAATCTAGGGCTCTATATGTATAATTATGTATAATCTATGTATAAAGCTAGAAAAAGTAAACAATGAATTGACGGACTATTTTTCTAAAGATTTCAAATTATAAATAAAATGGGGAAACAAGGTAAGAAGGTAAATATGGGCTTAATTTGGTTGTATTGTTGCCCCAGTTGATAGAGAGAGTACTTTAAACTAAATTTTTATTCTATTACAGGTTGTTTGGTATGAGGATTAAATTATTCGGAATTATAATTCTGGGATTACAATTCAAAGACTAATTTATACCTCATGGAAAGTGGGATAAATAATCCTAACTTTTATGGGATAAGGTGGAGTAAAATGAGATATCGAGGATTAAATTTGGGATTAAATTTATACCTTGCTTGGTTGGTGGTACAAAATTAATACCACCAACCAAATACGGTATAAATTTAATTCCACATCTTATTCCACCTCGTCCCTAATACCAAATGACTCCTTAGGTTACCCAAGAATATCTACAGATAAACCTCCTTATAATATGAGATTTGTAATCTTACAAATATGACAAGTTACCCTGATTATACGCGGTGAAATCAGAGGGCGCGATTTCCCGCCATCTCGGGGAGGTACCTCGAGAGCCCAAGGACATGAAGCCACGACTTGGCCCTCTCCTTCGGGGCTTGTTAAGGTCCGATTCGAGGCCGAGGTAAAGACAAAGGGGAGAAGCCCTCAAGACACGTGGTTGAGTCTGACAGGGCCGGCCTACCCATAGGCTAAGCTGGGGCGTCGAGTCAAGCCATCACTTCTCTATATTTATATATGTATTTGTAACTGAGTTTCCTCTCCTATATAAAGGAGACTCGCCCTACCTTGTAAGCGATTTATGTTGCTCCCACAATTCTACAAAGTGCAATAATCTCTCTCTCTCTCTCTTTTCTTATTAAAACTTATTGGCTCTCATTGATACTGAGGATACCTCGATATCATTTGCCTCTATATGTGTTCTTTATCGTACAACTCAATTTCAGTTATAAATAGCTTCGTTTGATTATATCTCTAGCTGTTATACTACTCTCGATTGTCCTCGATAGCCCGAGCTCGACCTTGAGGTTGACCTCGAAGTCCCCATCGGCCAAGCTTACATCAGGGTAGAAGTCCCTTGGTTAGGTCATTATCTCGTTTATCTCATGCCCCATCGTTAAAATCCATAATAGTAGTATCATCTGCTCTAAAAACTAGCTTGGGAATAGATCACGTATTTTTAGAGTCCCATTTTATAAATTTAATTGTCGTTATCATTTTCATAGTAAACAGTTTGGCGCCCACCGTGGGGCTAAAAATAATAGTGATTATTTTCTTGCTAGTTTCATTACACAAATGCATATCACATTTCACACTTTTTCTTGCCCAAGATCCTTTGATTTCAGGTAAAAATGTCTGGCTCAATGAACATAGCTGAGAACGACCACCTCGAAGATCACGTGGAAAATGGTGTAGCTATCCCGACCACCGGAGCACCACTATAGGATCGCGATAATGCACCCGGACCAGTACTAGCGGACGCGGGCTCACAGGACACACAAAAAGTCAGCGAAACTTCCCACACCAACCAAGAAGCCGACGTCCATATGATTATTGGGGGAGCTGACGCCCCCTGAGGGCCCACTTCCAAACGAGCAAGGACACCTGCTACAAAAGAAGGGTTGACCCGGGAGCGCCAGCGTGAAAAAATCCTCGTATTCAGTGAGGAGGACCTCGAAGCTATGATGGAACCGCACAACGACGCTCTAGTCATCTCGTTTCTTTCAAACAACACCAGAATAAAGCGTGTGCTCGTGGACCCAGGCAGCTCGGTCAACATAATCAGGTCAGAAGTAGTAGGACAACTAGGATTTCTCCAATTGAGTCATCCCCACCTTTCGGGTTCTCCACGGTTTCAACATGGTCAGAGAGGAAACAAAGGGAGAAATGATTATCCCGATCGACACGTCCGACACGACCCAGAACACAGAGTTTCAAGTCATCAACGGTGACATGAAATACAATGCCCTACTTGGCAGACCTTGGATACAAAACATAAGGGCTGTTCCCTCGACCTTGCACCAGGTAATAAGGTTTCCTACCAGGGACGGTATCACAACCATACATGGGGAACAACAAGCAGCAAGGGAAATGTTCGTGGTCCACCACGAGATGATAATTCCCGCATACCCGGCCTTGGATCGGGAGGGAAGCGCGCAAACCCTTGAAGAGAAAGAGGAAGACTTCTTCGCACCCCAGACTTTCGTCGCTCCTGAAGAATCCGATGCGACCAAGTCAACAGTCAAGGAGCTGGAGCAAACTGTTTTGATCAAACACCTCCCTGATCGTAAGTTATACTTGGGTACGGGGCTGACCCCCGAACTCAGGGCAGAATTTATTCAACACCTCAGTAATAATATCAATTGCTTCGCTTGCTCCCATTTAGATATGACATGTATTCCACTGGAGATAACGTCCCACAGACTAAGAGTTGACCCCAAGTTCAAACCCGTAAACCAAAAAAGGAGACGCGATTCGAGGTTAAACATGCCTTCATCAAAGAGGAAGTGGCGAAACTCCTTAAAATTGAATCCATTAGGGAGGTAAATATCCTGAATGACTGGCAAACGTAGTAGTGGTGCCGAAAAAGGGGAATAAGCTAAGAATGTGCGTAGACTATAAAGACTTGAACAAGGCATGCGCAAAAGATTCCTTCCCTATGCCCAATATCGATCGCTTGATCGATGCTACGGCCGACCACTATACCCTCACTTTTCTCGATGCCTACTCAGGGTATAATCAGATCCAGATGAACCCCGAAGATAGGGGGAAAACCTCATTTATCACAAAATAGGGAACATATTGTTATAACATAATGCCCTTTAGGCTAAAAAATGCGTGAGCAACGTACCAACTGCTAGTTAACAAAATGTTCGAGCACCAGGTAGGATAAACAATGGAGGTATATATTGATTATATGCTAGTAAAGTCCCTACGCGCAGAGGACCATTTGACCCATTTACAGGAAACCTTTGACATCCTCAGAAGCTACAACATGAAGCTCAATCCTGAGAAATGTGCCTTTGAAGTAGGCTCGGGTAGATTCCTAGGCTTCATGGTCTCAAACAAAGGGGATCGAAATGAATCCCGACAAAATAAAGGCCATCGAAGAGATTACGGAGATAAACAACGTAAAATCCATCCAGAGATTAACGGGGCAGATCGCGGCCCTAAGTAGATTCATATCGATATCGTCAGACCAAAGCCACCATTTCTTCGACCTGCTTAAAAGGAAGAACAACTTCGAATGGACTTCAGAATGCCAGCATGCCCTGGAGGCACTGAAACGATACATGTCCACCCGCCTTTGTTGCGCACGCCCGAGGAAGGTGAAACACTATTTTTGTACCTAGCAGTATCTGAAATAGCGGTAAGTGGAGTATTGGTCCGAGAAGAGCAAGGTACGAAATTTCCTGTTTATTACGTAAGCCACACCTTGGGGGACGTCGAAACCCGGTACCCCCATCTAGAAAAACTGGCTCTTGCGCTAATAAGCACCTCGCGCAAACTGAAGCCTTATTTTCAGTGCCACCGTATCTGCGTCCTGACAACTTATCCCCTCCGGAGTATACTGCATAAACCTGAGCAATTAGGTCGATTGGCCAAATGGGCCATCGAACTCGAAGGTTATGACATCAAGTATCAACCTCAGACAACCATTAAGTCCCAAGTCCCGGCAGATTTTGTGGCTGACTTCTCGCTATCCCTCGTACCCGAGGTAGAGAAAAAGCTTTTATTAAAATCAGGCACTTCCTCTAGGGTATGGACCCTATTCACGGATGGCACCACTAACGTAAGAGGGTTCGTACTCGGTATAGTCCTGAGGCTATCCGTCGGCGGCATAATCAGACAATCCATAAAAACCACGAAACTGACTAACAACAAAACCGAATGTGAGGCCATGTTTGCAGGTCTAGATTTGGCCAAAGGTTTGGGAGCCGAGATCGTAGAGGCAAAATGCAACTCGCTCCTCATGGTAAGCCAAGTAAAAGGAAGCTACGAAACCTGAGAGGACATGATGCAAAGGTATTTGGACAAAATCGAAATCGTGTTGCATCGTTTCAAAGAATGGACTTTAGTACAAATACCCCGAGAGCAAAATTGCGAGGCCGATGCCCTCGCAAGCTTGGGATCCTCTGCCGAAGGAGAAGACCTGCTCCCCAGAATCATCGTCCAACTGTTCAAATTTGTGGTCGAGGATGGCCACACAGAAATTACCTCTGCCAGCCTAATAGGGACTGTAGAAACAAATACATCGCTTATCTAAAATATGAAAAACTGCCCACGGACCCAAAAGAGTCAAAGGCCCTGCAAACCAAAGCGGTCCGGTTCTCACTCGATGAAAATGGGGCCCTTTACAGGAGAACTTTCGATGGTCCCCTGGCAATATGCTTAGGACTGAGCGACATGGAATACGTGATTCGAGAGATCCACAAGGGCACCTGCAGAAATCATTCCGAGGCCGATTTCTTGGTCCGAAAAGTGATCCGGGCAGGCTACTATTGGGATAGCATGGAGAAAAACGCCAGGGAATTCGTCTGAAAATGCGACAAGTGTCAAAGGTTCGCCCCCATGATCCACCGGCCCGGAGAATAACTGCATTCCATTTTATTACCATGGCCATTCATAAAATGGAGGATGGATTGTCGGCCCTTTGCCAACGGCGCCAGGTAAGGCTAGATTCATCTTATTTATGACTGAATATTTCTCAAAGTGGGTAGAAGCGTAGGCCTTCGAGAAAATAAGAGAGAAGGAAGTCATCAATTTTATATGGTAACACATCATCTGCCGATTCGGAATCCCGTCCAAAATAACATGCGACAACGGGATACAATTCATCGGGAGCAAGGTAACACAGTTCCTTGAGGACAACAGAATCAAGAGGATCCCGTCGACGCCATATCACCCGTGTGCAAACAGCCAAGTCAAATCTACAAATAAAACCATCATTCAAAATTTGAAAAAGAAGCTGGAAAGTGCCAAAGGGAAATGTAGGGAAATGCTGCCCGAAGTGTTGTGGGCATATCGAACAACTCCAAAATCGACCACTAGCGAGACACCTTTCTCTCTAGTATACGACATTGAGGCACTGATATCAGTGGAGGCCAGAGAACCAAGTGCCAGATTCCAACACACCAGCGAGAGATCAAATAACGAAGCCATGGCAACGGTCCTCGAGCTGCTCGATGAAAAACGGGAAGTCGCGCTGGTTCGGATGGCTGCCCAGAAACAAAAAATTGAAAGATATTACAACAGGAGAACAAATCTCCGATACTTCGGAGTCTGAGACTGGTCCTAAGAAAGGTCACCCTCAACACCAGAAACCCTAATGAAGGAAAGCTGGGCCAAAATTGGGAAGGACCTTACCGTGTCCTCGAAATAATTGGCAAAGGCTCCTATAAGCTCGGTACCATGGAGGGAGAGCAACTTCTGAGCAACTGGAATGTATCGATGCTTAAGCGGTATTACTACTAGGACGGCTGAATATGGAACCTCACAAATATCTTCGAGCGGACGTCGTACTCTTGTCATTCTAAATCTTTTCCCCAAGCGGGATTTTTGCCAACAATGTTTTTAATGAGGCGACATCCATGCTTTTCTCCAGAAGGATCCAAGGAAACCACAAGGCTTCTTTCACGGTCAGCTCCGCCTCGGGAACAAGACGAACGAGTCCCCAATCAAAAAATTGTATCGGGCTATACTTACATCAGTCAATCAAAAGATATCTTCTCAATGCCCTATTCTCCGGACAAAGAAATCTCAACTGTATCCCCGACATGGGGCCCCCCTCTACTGAATGCATTCCGAAATACTCGAAGACTTAATGCATGCAATAAGACACTCGGTCAAAACTCCGGGCTCATAAAGCCCCTACAACGTAGCTCCGAGTTCACAAGAAGCGATCTTCACGCTTAAACAACTTGATGACTTAGAGACTGACGACAATCGCCATGCCACATCACCAAAAAAACTATAAGACCTCAATAGGCTTGACAAACTGCAAGACCTCAATATGCATGACAAACTGTAAGACCTCAATAGGCATGAAACACTGTAAGACCTCAACATGTATGAAAATCCCGAAGTTTAGGCTATACCTCACATTTGTAAGAATCCCAAAAGGGCATACCCTCGGTGTAGACGCCTAAACTATCACTCGGGATAAAAAATAGCTATGCCCAAATACATACGACTACGGTCAAAATGACTGATACAACCAAAATGATGCGACTCGAGAACGCCCGACCATCGCTAAACAAAATTGCAGGCCACTACTTTGAATATACTTCGGAAAGAACAAGTTAAAACAGGTTTCCCTCAAATAGGCAAACAACGGGCTATTAACCTTCCGAGGTGCTCAAAATATCGCCGATAACGACTTCAAATTGAGGTTCTTCTAGTACTGACGACGAGTCAGGCAAAAATCTTTCAAAAAGACCTTAACGAGTGAAAAACAAAGCCTACAAAAAGCCCATGTGCAAAAATAGCGTAAGAGCCATTGTCGCCAGCTAAGCAAGCCTACGAGGCACATATCAAAAGGTCTCTACGACCAAACAAGCATAAGAGCCATTGTCACCAGCAAATATTGACAACTTGAGGATTAAAGTGAGCTCGGATCATAACTCGATTCGGAGACCGGATCCAAAATAGTTAACCAAATAGGCCTACGGACCGCATATCAAAAGGTCTCCACGACCAAAATGCGTAAGAGCCCTTGTTTCCAGCCAAAACTGACAGCTTAAGGGTCAATTAAGGCTCGAATCGCAAGGCGACTCGGAGGCTCCACCCGAAATAAGTTAAACTACAAAATGCCTAAGGGCATGACATAAGTGCCGCTGTCGCCGATCGAATAAAGCCTCCGAGCCACCCACTTGTAAGGTCACCTCGACCCAAAGCATAACATACCATTATCCACCTATGCGGGCAGGAAAAAACTCAAGAGTCAAATAAAGCTCGAGTCGCAATGCGGCTCGGAGACTTGACCCGAAGCAACAAAACAACAAAATGACCAAAGGTAAAAAGCCCTTTTGTCTGAGCCATCCCGAAAAGGCCACAAGGCTATATTATAGGACCGAGGTTTTTGTTCGCCAAATCATTGATAAAATCAAAACAAAAGGGGAAATGAAGTTGCAGAATTCTCCTTATACAAATGTCGAATTAAAAAAGTACTACAAATAAGGAGACCAACGCAAAAGGATAGCAGGCCCTAATTTATCCCTGAACCAATGGCCTTGAAAGGTTACATCCAGGTAATTACAGGTCCCGTGAGGGCCCCTTCTCAATGGCGTCCCCCCTTTTCGGGGATTCGCCTCCATTTTTAACCCTAATTGAGCTGCCATCCAACGCGCCCTCAACAGGAAGCCCTCAAAAAATTGGACAAGCATGACCCATGGTTCGAGGCAATATCGGGCTAGCCTCCTTCGATGCCCTCTCAACACAGGAATCTACGATGACTGCTCCTTCCCGTATGATTATACAAGCTCCTCGGCCTCAGTTTTGATCCGAAGCAGTGCATCCGCCAACTCGGAATGAAGTCCCTTACACTTGCTGCTATCCTCCCCTACATCATGAAGCTAGCGCTCGATCAAGGTAACTCTCTCCCTAAGGATGTCCCTCTCAGAAGACACTGCACTTACACGCCGTCTAAGCTCGGATATCTCAGCATCCCTAGCCCGAAGCTCCAATCTCAGCAAGGCATTCCCCTTCTCAAACTGCACGGGTCAGGGCCCAAAGATTTAAAAGCGACGAGATTCTACAAAAACTCGAAGGATAGCAAGAGCAAGGGATAGACAACCTGTTCAGCGAAGAAAGCTTTCTCACGCTCACGATGACTCACCTCTTCCTTACACTGGGTAGGGACTTGGTTATAAAGTGCCTCAGCCTGAAACCACACAAAAGAGTTAAGACGATAAAGGGGCAAAACAGCAAATAGTGCTAGGTAAAGTGACCCGCTCACATAGCCTACCCATTTCGCCAAAGATAGACACGACGTGTGCCTCGGAACTGCCCTAAAAAATGATTGCCGACCTTCCGACTACGCCTCCACCTTTGGTTAGTGCCCCCGCCACGAAAAGCTCCTCGCGAGATTCCTCTTGCGTCCCGAAAAATGGAAAGATATCCCCCTTTGGGAAGCAACGATGACCAACAGGCCAAACAGGGTTAACCTGAATCTCCGTCTTCGGTTCGTCCTGAGGTCTAGATCGAGGCCCCTCCGAACTGACTATCAAAGGTGCCTAGTTTGGGGAGAGCCCTGGCCTCCTGTTACATCGAGGTTAGTACTCGATACCTGATCCATTGCTTAGCCACCACGAACCCGAGCTGCGTCAGCATCGGGTCCTTGTCCAGAAGCATCTACTCCCACGGCCTGGCGATCAATCATCCTCATGCATCCTTCAAAGGGTGCTGAAAAACTACTTTCCCCCTCACCTTCAACACGAGGATTTTCCCTCGCTTTGGGTACTGGAGCCAAAGTGTCAACATCGGAACCCTCCACTCTGCTTCTCTTGAGTTTCGGCAGCCCAACTGGTAGGCTCTGCTTCCTTTTCCCCTCCTCGTCATGCATCTGAGCGTCCCTCCAATAGACGGTGCCTCCTTCAATGGTAAAGTTCCCACCAGACCTGCATAAATGCATATGTCAGAAGCATGGAAAAAAGAAAGCTACTAATGCCGGATTGCACGAATGCGTCAAAACTCCAGACTTACCAGGGCCTCTGGCCTCTTGACGGGCTCGGGATAAATCCTGCCATACTTGATCGGTATACGGGCAGATTGAGTGCAGACAACAGACCCAACCCTGAAGGTTAGGCACCGCGTCGGGGTAGATTGACGCGACTAAAAGGACAAGAAAGGCAGAGTCAGATGCATGAAGAACAGTTACAAATGGAAAAGAGGGGCAAGGGCATCGCAACTACTTATGCCTAGCGTTCCATTTCTCAGGGAACGACATCTTTTCTGCTGAAATCAGATCGAATGTCCTCACTAGAATGAATCGTCTTAACCATACATCATCCAATTCCTCAGTGGGGGTAAACGGGGACCTCGAAGCTCGACAGCGAAGCTTGATTAAACCTCCGCGAAACAAGCGAGGGCTATACATTCAGATTAAATGGTTTAGGGTGAAGGGCATCCCATCTATCATGCTCATGTAGTGCCTGATCATATAAACCACGCACCAGAATGAAGGGTAGACTTGACCTAGGGTCACCTGATAACTCTAGCAGAAGTCAAGAATCACGGGGTCAATCAGGGGCGAGGACGGCCTTACCGGCCCCAAGGAAAATGGATAGGTAAAAACACTCAGAAAGCCGGCTTTGTGAGCCGTAATATCTTCATCTCGAGCAGGGATCTCCACGAGTATGAAATCTCCCCAGCAACAGTCCACTTTTACTCTTTTGATGTCTGTTATAGAGCTAACACACCGAGTCACGAACTCACAGCACCCTGACTTCGGGGAGGACCTCTCGACCCTAAAATTGGAGGTTATCACAAAAGGTCCTGAAATGCACTCCTCAGCATGGGGTGGAGTAGCCACTTCACCCCAAGAGAAAAACGAGGAGGATGAGCCAGCAGCCTCCTGAGAAGCAGAAATTGTAGCATTCGTCATCCTTAGACGAATTTAGGGAGAGGAGAAAAAGGTCGGGGCTTGAATTCCTGAGAAGGAATGAAAAATAAGGGGAAGCAAACCTCACTAAGGGTTTTAAATGCAAAAGGGAATCAAAAAGAGGAGAAGTAAGTATTTATAAAAGCATCCTGGGCATATTAAAGAGAGACAACCGCCACAGTCAATGTAGAAATCTGCAGGAACGATGCGTGAAACGCGTCTTAATATTTGATATCCAAGAACATCAGAAGAAGCAAGGGTTCAGAACCATTCTTATTGTCCCCCGTAGCCTTCACTCCAAGAAACACGGAGACTATCTGTACGCGGTGAAGTCAGAGGGCCCGATTTCCCGCCATTGAGCCATCTCGGGGAGGTACCTCGAGACCCCGAGGACACGAAGCCATGACTTGGCCCTCTCCTTCGGGGCTTGTCAAGGTCCGATTCGAGGCCGAGGTAGAGACAAAGGGGAGAAGCCCTCAAGACACGCGGTTGAGTCTGACAAGGCTGACCTACCAATAGGCTAAGCTGGGGAGTCGAGTCAAGCCATTATATCTCCATATTTTGTAAATTATATATATATATAGATATAGATATATTCGTAAATGAGTTTCCTCTCTTATATATAGGAGACCCGCCCTACTTTGTAAGCGACTGATATTGCTCCCACAATTATACAAAGTGAAATAATATCTCTCTCTCTCTCTATCTCTCTCTCTTACTAAAACTTATTGGCTCTCATTGATAGTGAGGATACCTCGATATCCTTTGCCTCTATATGTGTTCTTCATTAATTTTTATATGTGTTCTTCATCGTACAACTCAATTTCGGTTATAAATAGCTTCGTTTGACTATCTCTCTAGTTCTTATACTACTCTCGATTGTCCCCGATAGCCCGAGCTCGACCTCGAGGTTGACCTTGAAGTCCCCATCGGCCAAGCTTACATCCGGTTAGCACTCCCTTTAGTTCGGTTGTTTTCTCATTTATCTCATGCCACATCGGTAAAATCCATAATACTAGCATTATTTGCTCTAAAAACTAGCTTGTGAATAGATCACGTATTTTTAGAGTTCCATTTCATAAATTTAATTGTCGTTACTATTTTCACGGTAAACATTGATATAATATGTAAAGATGACCTTATAATAATATAAAAATTGATACTAGGTGAATTTAACTATAATTAGGCCTTAAATAACCACCTTCTTGTAAAGTTTTGATGATAAAAGTGATAACAAAATGCTCTTATTAGTGCTTCTCATGATTTGTAGGTGATATATGACTAGGGAAGGCTAGGGAGTATTTTTGGAGTCAAAAATGAAGAAAAAGAGGCCAACTGTGAAATTCCCCAAGTAAACCACGCAAAACAGGCCTGAAGATTCAGAGAACTGGGTTCACCGCGGTTCCACCGCAACCGCGGCAGAACCGCGGTGAAGACTGCTCGCAAACAGACTGAGATTCAGAAAGTGCATTTGGCCACTGTTTGACCGCGACCGCGACCGCGGCAGGAGCGAGAAACTTCAGGGACTAAAGTGTAAAACACGGGATTTTTAGACCAACCCTATTTTAAAAACTAGACTTCGCCCAAGAGAGGCATGTATTGTATTTTAGAGTATCTTGGCAAGGAAAAACTATTGTGAAAGAAGACCCAAAATATATTTCTTCTTTTCTTTGATTTTTATTGCTAGTTATGATGAATTCTATCTTAGTTTGTTTTTCCATAGCCATGAGTAGCTAAATCCTTTGTCTAAGGTTTTGATGGAACCTATTGGGGGATGAACTTCTTGTTTATGTGAATGCAAATTGCTAGTTTCAATCTCTATGTGTTCAACTTTGTGCTTGCTGTAGTTAATTGACAGGATCCTCAATTACCTGTGCCTATTTATTGTGCATATCTTGGAAGAGAGTGCATATTTAGGTTATTGTTGAACAACACCACTCCTAAAGTATAAGAAGAATCTGTAATTGCGGGTTTAAAGGAGGGATTAGGGATAACGAAGCCTTGGGTGTAATCTAAAGTGAATTGTGCTAAATAAAGTAAGCTAGTATATCTCGGGAAAGTGCATTTAGTATATTACTGTGATTACTCGAGAGAGATTTACGGTAAGATTAGCGTTCATGATTGATAGAGATGTGTTGGTAAATTTGTATAAGCATAAACAGAAGGGATTCCATCAATAGGGGAAATCATTGCCTTAGCTTCTTCTCATCATTGTTCACAACTTTAGTATTTTAGTTTACAGATGTTTAATTTACTTACAATCGTAGTTACTAAAGACATCATCAACTGTGATTCAAACATTTGGGAAACTGGTTCTGAAGAGTTTAGTGGGTCTAAAGATAGTGATTGATAGGTTAACTTTATGTGGATTCGACCCTGGGCGTAATACTCGGGTTATATTTGCAACGTCCGCAGAGTCCTTTTTAGAGGGCATAGTTGGGCGTGACCAAATTTTGGCGCCGTTGCCGGGGAGTTAATGGAATTATCAATTACCATTGACAGAAATACAAAAATTCTTATTGTGGTCAGTTTCTTTCTACACAATTTTTCATTGAAAATTTGACGGTTGTTGACTTGGTTGCTCAGGTGTATGCCTAGAAAGTCTACGAGGGCTGGAGAACTACTTGAAGGACTCTCAGACCCCGATAAAACATTCCGGGCATTGAACCGTGCCAACAAAAGACTTCAACAATCCCAACAAACACACAAACTCGAAATTGACATGGGAGACGTAAACGACCCCAATGGAAACGTCAGGAATGAACAAGCTGGCTTAAATGCCAGAGAAGTAGCACCTCCTGTGCCTGAGGGTGCACTATATGACTGGGCACAACCCACATCTGACAATCTAGCCACTGCCATTGTTGTGCCCGCAATACAAGCTGAATCGTTCCAGATCACAAACAACATGCTACACTTGTTGCAAAACAAGGGACTCTTTTCTGGGACACAAATAGAAGATCCTCAGCAGCACTTGAAGAACTTCCTGTCTATATGCAAAACCCAAAGGCAACCCAACGTGACTCCGGAAGCAATCAGGCTATTATTGTTTCCATTCTCGGTGACAGGAGCTGCTCAGGTTTGGCTAAATTCACTCCCCATAAACTCTATAGAAACTTGGGATGAATTAGTCAAGCAATTTCACAACAAGTTCCACCCGCCCAACAAAACTGCTCAACAAATTGATGAGATCGTGAGTTTCAAACAGAAACCAATGGAGACACTACATGAGACATGGGGCAGGTTTAAAGGAATGTTGGTTATGTGTCCCCACCACGGTGTTCCAGAACAGATGTTGGGACAACGGTTTTACATGGGACTGTCAGACAGCATGAAGAATATTGTAGATGCCTCTGCTGGTGGGGCATTCTTGAGCAAAACTTAGAGAGAAGGTCAAAATTTGCTTGACAAAATGGCGCAGAATTCGGGATGGACAACTAGGAATGCACCTATCACTCCAGTGGTGCACTCAGTGCCTCTTGATCCTTCTAATACAATGGGTGAAAATATGGCGACTCTCTTGACACAAATGAGCATCCTCACCAAAAAGGTGGAGGAATCAGGGCAGAAGCAGCAGGTACATATAGTAGATACTACCAATGGGGGCTTGTGCACATCTTGCATTAGCCAGCCAATTGGTAATACTTGGAATGCAGAGCATGATCATCATCATTATCACCCTAAAGATATGAACTATGTGGCTAACTATGGGGTTTAGAGATAAGGAAATCAGAACAGGGGTCAGCAGACTCAGCAGCAGTACAGGCCACCTCATCCACAGTATAACGCTGGAAACATGGGAGGTATGAGACCCCCCAACAACATGGCACCATATCCTAGACCACAAGGGTACAACAATCAGCAGCAAGGGTACCACCCACCGCAGCAGCAGCATGGTAGAAGACAAGAAGATGGGTTTGTAAGACTGGAAGCAATGATGCAGCAGATTATTGGTTCCAATGCAATGATAAATGAAAGAGTGGATGCACATGATGTGGCTATCAAAAATATTGAGGTACAAGTGGGCCAGATTTCAATGTCGCTGAACAATCGTCCTCAAGGGACATTACTTGCAGATACCCAAATCAATCCAAAAGATCAGGGCCCAAAGCAGATGATGGCGGTGAGTTTCCGTAATGGCAGGGATCTAGATGTAGAGCAAGAGAGAGCTCGAGAAAACATACAGGCTGAGACACTCATTCCAGTGCCCATTGAGCTGGATGAATCTACGGTACTGACAGAGGTGACAGTCGAGCCCGCACCTGAAGAAAAGAATATGCAGTAGGAGACTGAAAAAGTAGTTGAGCCAGTTGAAGAGCTCGTAACTGACATATAGCTGAGAAAGAGAAATCCCAAGTGATTGGGAAGAAAAGACCTCCTGCACCATTTCCATAGAGGTTGGCCACGCATCAAAAGGAGGAGCAGTATAAAAAGTTCTTTGAGATGCTCAAACAAATCCAGGTAAACATTCCATTGATTGAAGCTTTAAAGGAGATGCCTGGATACGCTAAAATGATGAAGGACTTGATGTCCCAGAATTTTGACTTCCAAGACTTGGCCACGGTGACACTTACTCAGACCTGTAGTGCAGTGGTGACTAGACCTGTTGCTAAAAAGCTATCTGATCCAGGTAGCTTTACAATTCCATGCACTATTGGGAACTTTGCCTTTGCTAAGGCACTCTTTCATTTAGGGGCCAGCATTAATCTTATGCCCCTGGTTATTTATAAGAGGTAGAGCTACACCCACCTCTATGTTGTTGCAGCTGGACGACAGGACTGTGAAGCGTCTATTTGGGATCCTTGATGATGTGCTTATTCAGGTGGGAAAATTCGTGTTCCCTCCAGATTTTGTAATCTTGGATTGAAAAGTAGATGAAGAAATTCCTATAATCTTAGGACGACCATTCTTGGCAACAGGGAGAGCTCTGATTGATTGTGAGACTGGGGAGCTCAAGATGAGGCTCAATGATAAAGAAATTATATTCAATGTGCAGAAATCTATGAGGCGACCAAGTGAGTTCGCCAATTGTTCTCTTATTGATGTCGTGGATGTAATTGTAGAGTCTGATGAT
>MU746187.1:46230-63471 GCA_026770625.1 Nicotiana glauca
ATATATATATATATATATATATATATATATATATATATATATATAGAGTAATTTTTTTTAATGTATATATATGTTAATTGATGCATATTTTCTCAAAACTATTTAAAATATGCATCAATTAATATGAGTGTCACGATAAATTATGATTTTATTTATTATTTCTTAAGGATGTGAAAAGTCAAACAAAAAGTGAATGGAAGGAGTATAACGCAACGCTCATAACTTCCCTCTAAAATCATTCAAATTAGAGTGTTCATTTGATGATGAATTCAGAAAAAGAGTTCATTTAAATGACGAAATTAAATAATTAAGTTCTATCTCTTCTTTTGGTAAAGGAGTTTTGATAAAGATACTAAATGTCAAAACCACTACAATGATAAAATAAAAACATTGTGGAATACTTGAAAGATTTTTTTTTTTTTTTGGGGTCAAACAAGGTGATAAACATAAAATAAAAAGTATAAAGAGAAATATTACAACTTTTTCTCAAGTGAAATTTATGTTCAAGTATAATTTTGACTTCATAATATTACTTTTTAATTTCACCTTTAATTCTTTTCAACCAAAATATTATCTAAACGGCCACTAAAAGATTGCTCCACCACCACCCGCCCACCGCAAATAGCATTTCTTTTCAAAGTAATCCTCCAAAAATTAATATCACAATCACGACTACATTGAATCCAAATGGTTAAAACGTCTCATAAAAAAACATCAAGTATACTAAATGAACAAAGCAAAAAATGGAATTATAAAAATAGAAAATGCTTAAATAAAAGTTGAACACCAAACTCCAGACCAGTGTCAAGATATTTATGGGTTATTCCCTAATTTCCCATTATATTACCCAGAAATACATATACTAACATTTGGAAATAAATAAATAGATTAACGAAGATTCGTCAAAAGTCGCAAAGCAAGAACCCCCAATCCACAATTCCCACAAACAGTAATTACCAAAAACAAACTCATAAAATCCAAACAAATAGCTCAAAAGATAAGAGCAAATGCAAGGGCGAGAAAGGAAGCGAAGAAGGTGGGGACGAAAATGGCTGCGTCGGAAGCTGGAGCAGGTGACGGACCATCAGCGGCGGCGACGCCCTTCACGGCGGAGATGGCCACGATCATCACCATGATTGCAACAACGAACATCTTCATCTTCATTGCCTCCATTTTTGTAAAAGGATATGAAAATAGTATCGGAAATTGAAAGGAAAATGGTGAAATTCTTAAACAAAAGAATTACTCCAGAGAATTTGTAGAGATAGTTATGGGACTCAGAGCTTTGTGGGGTTTATATACAGCCAGCAGAGGATAGATTGGGGAAGTGAAGATGAACTTCGGGCAGGTTAATTAGCTGCCCGAGATGATTATTTTTCTTATAGTACTTATTTTTGTTGTCTCTTTCTCATTCCTCCCTCATAAAGTAGATATAGATTAAAAAAGAGTCGTGGTTTTTGCAATTTTTTTTTTTTGAGTTTTCGCTTTGTGTTCAGTATCTGCATTAGGACGCCGATAATATAGATTCAAGTCTTGCCCGGAGAAGCGCCTTATGTATGATTTTTTTTCTTACCCAAGATTTTGAACTCGATTCCTGTCTTTCTCGGTGGAAGGATTATATTCATCTTATCATAATTCGTGTAATGTGTTTTATATCAACTACAATAGATTACCAGATAGTAGTTAACATACAAAAGTATTTTTAAAGAAATTAAAAAAGATTATACAAAAAAAATCTAAAGTAAAATATGATGCTTTTGACGTTGTACCACGCGAACTTGATTTTTATTGTCTGAAATATTTTATTTTTTTTTCATTTTGTTCTGTATTAATGCAGTTGTTATATATCTCAAGTGTCAAGAAAGAATTTTGTTATGTTATGAAATGCATTTTAACTTAATGTTATTAAGTTGAATTCACTTAGAAATATTTCAACTTAATTAGTGTTCGTTATGTGTTGTACATTCTCAATTATAAATGTTTCTTAAGGTGAAAAAATGAGTGGATAAATTAAAGTACTTCACCTTCATCAAAGTTAAATAAAACCTTCACCTTCATCAAAGTTAAGTAAAACCTTCATGTGGCTAAACCCATATTAGTGTGATTTCTGCGTTTAATTGTGGTTAAAAAAAATTGTCATCTTTATTATTGTTCTATGAATGGTAGAACAAAGTTTAGCAAAGAAATTAATTGTTTATTGTCAAAATAGAAGATTGCCTTCTGTCATACAGCTTGGTCTTAATGAACATTTAACAAGAGGATCAATAGAACATTTAAATATCTTAATAAATGGATGAGTAACTACATAATTCAGTAACAATCACAATCGTTATGCACTATTTTAAGTTATTGATTTGTGAATTATTATATCAAATAAGTATGAGTAAAGGTGGCAATATCTGTAATCCAGAACGATATATTTTGGATTTAAAATGAGGGAAATTCTACAGAAGTTGATAAATATACAATCTGTACTTCACTTAATTAAATTATAATGACCTGAAAGGAAATTAAGCTAGTTACCCGCTGCCCGTATTTTGACAGAGTGTCCAAGGGAGTCATTATTAAAGTATAGCCTCACCAATGATGGGTCACTACCTCATAGCTGTCATCCTAACCAGATTAGTTGTTTTCAAGTTTCTTTAATTCTTTTCATGGAAATTTTAACTTCACTTTCATCTTTTTCCAAATTTAAGGTGCATTAGGGAGTGTTAAATATCCTTCCCTTAAAATTCATGAAATTATTGAAAACAACGGCCAGAATATATTACCTTTTCACTGCTATTTTATCTCCATCTAAAGGCTAAATATTACATTTGTGTCTAATTTATCTATTATTTTAGGATTAAATTAATTCACTTATCTATAAACCACGTATAAATTCAACTGTACCGTTTTGCAGGTAAACAGTTTGGTGTCCACCGTGAAGCCTAGACAGTTGTGTAATTAAGTTGGTCCTTGCCTCTTTTACTAACATGTTTGATTATTTGTTCTTAGCAAAAAACCATAGAAATGGCAGATAATGGTGTTAACAACATACACAATCTTGAGGCAGAAGGAAATCAGCCTTAGCATAAGGATTCAATCAGTGATACCCGCAGTGAGGGAAATGAGGCCACGCCGGTCCACGCAAGCGGTACCCGCGACATGTTCGAGAAGCGACTCCTGATGATGTTGAAGAGGAGCACGTCGTCGAAGCAGTAAGGGTCTTGCAGGAGCAACAAGAGGCCATTCTAGGCTATTTCACACGGTAGGATAAGGTTATGACAGAGCTAAAGCAGGCGTTAACGGTGCTCCCAATAACGAGAATGGAAGATGTACAGTCCCCCCGGTGCTCCTGTAAATCAAACAACGTAGAGGGTCGATAACAACACCTCGAGGGGCGTGGCTTCGATGGGGCCGGGGGAAGTGGTTACAGTCACAACAACAAAAGGGATCCCTTCATATCGCGCCCCCTTTTTCCCCCTCGAGGAGAAGTTCAGGTTTCGACATTCACGGGGTTTAGTGACTCATTTCCTTTTGGGAATTGAGTATTTGAAAAGTCGCCACCTAACGATTTAAGATACGTTAGGGCACCTAGAGTAATTAACTCTTGGGTTGGTTTGCATTACCAGAGATTAGGGTAAGGGCTCGAAGTAACCTCGAGGGAAAGATGTTAGGTACCCCTCTTGGTCTACAACTGTGGGTCCCGACCGAGCTTATATTCACAAATTAGTCCATAAATAATTGAAGCAAATAATTGCAAGTGGAGCATGTTGGGGCATTGTATAAAATAAGAAACGGAAAATAAAGTCTCAAGCAAAGAAGGTTTGGGAAGAGGGAGGTCCTAGGTTGGTTAGCCTATAGGATCACATCAGTACAATGCCCGGTAATCACTCATTCGAAATGGGCTACGTGTGGCATTAGTGCACCGGTCATGATACCCATATCTACCATTCCCATCCCCTTAGTGGTCATATAAAGCGAGTGTTGGTCAGGGTTCTCTATTGCATGCTGCTACCCGTCCCTTCTTAATGGTCTTGGAGGGATTTAGGACCTCTGCCTATAGGTAGTTCTAGACATAACCCTAAGGTTTAGAAAGGCAAAAACTCTAAGGCGATAGTAAAAAAACATTTAGGACTTTCACATAATGAGAGCAATTAAGAAGCTCACAGTTTTTTTCTCAAGCATACATACAAACAACACGTCTCAAGCGCAATTAAGGTCTTATATTAGTTAAAGTCCTAAAGCAGGATCTCTAAGCGAATGTGCAGAAATATACCAACTTTTATACCTAGAAGTTATAACATAGTAGTTGCCTAGGGATTCCCTTGTTTAAAAGCTTATTAGAATCAGAAACGTTAAACGACAGAGACAGCTTCAGGGGAATGCAGTTTTGAAAATGCCCTAAGGCTTGCCCATATACAGTACTATATCTATATTAATGCGGAAACAAATAGGTTTTCGAAATAGACCCTTTTAATACCTATAGGCAGGATATCTAATGGGATTAAAGCAATTTCGAAGGGACTGGTTTCAGGAAATGTTGACACTTAATAAGATCAATTTTATGAAGCAAACTAGGTGAAATGAAATTGATTTATTAGTCTAATTAGATTATAAGATATAGTTATGAATAGAAATCCTTATAGGCATGGTACCTAGGTGTATTACTGGTTTTAGCCAAATTGCAGTAACATGAGGAAAGACTTATTAGAATTGAATCGTAATTAAGTCCTATAGGCATGATATATATACTTGGATTGATTTAAGACATGATGGTTTGGAACCTAGAAACACGGTCTCTAACATGACAAATGCATAATCTTATGATCACGGTTTCTATCTGATGCAAACAACATTGGAAGTGAAACCTTATATGCATGATTTCTATTTGATGCAAACGAAATTAGAAATAAGATCCTATATGCATGATCTCTATTATGAAAAAGCAATCAGATTCAATCAAGAATAAAACCCTATGAACATGCTTTCTATTAAGTAAAACAGGCAGATTTGAAAAAAGTAAATGTTAAGAGCAAGATTTCCACCCATATTACCCCACAAAGTATACATCTACCCACCCATTTACTAAATACCCCCAAGTGTCTGTTTACAAATTATTACAAGCTAATAATTACATAAATAAAATAGAAAATCAAGAAGATATTCTATAGGGAGCCTGCAATTAGGCCCAGGTTTCCCAAAGCCTCAGTGGTCTCACAAGCCTCATTTTCATAGACAAATTAGGGTCTAGGTGCATCAAAGTTCCCTAATGGTCTCAAGGACCCCGGGCAATGCTTATACCTAGACTTAGTAACCAAGAATTGAACCAGTACAGTATAAAATACCAGCCTCAGTATGCCAGAGTTCAGAGGGATCTCAAGAGGATCCCAAGGCAGTACACATACTAGAGGGGGCAAAACTTATTAACTAAGAGTGAAGTGGAAGTGCATGACACAAGTTTGAAAGAGTTATTGAAGATTGTATTGGAAAGTCGGTTTTGAAAGCACTTAGTAAAGCAACGAAGATAGATTGAAAGGAGGTTGGAGTAGTAAACAAGTTTAAACACCTTAGGAAGAGATCACACATAGCTAGTTTTTAGAATTCAATATCACACAGAGGTCAAGAGGTTTGGGGATGCATAAACATTTGAATGCAAACACAATGACCCCAGAATTGGGTACACTGGATTGGACATGCTCAGAGATAGTTGACACTGGCATAATCACAACCAATCAAGAAAAATACAAATAAATAGAAGGGGTGATAAAGATTTCACAAAAAAATGGTAAGTACACAGCAGGTAAAAGACAATTGTCCAGGCATGCTTTGAATCACACAAGGGAGTAAATTGATTTAAAGGGAAGGGAGACATAGTAGCATGCTTGTAATGTGACTTAACTACAGGTTTCACAACAGAACCACAAGTAGAAACAAACTAGAAATAAGAGAAACTGAAACAAGAAAAGAAGTGTGTTGTTGTTGAGGCTTTAAATTAAACTAGGACATACCAGTGAAGATAGAAATAAGAAGAATGAAAGAACCAGAGAGCACAGATGATTAGCCTTGGCTAGCAGTCGACTGATAGCAGCAAATAGCACAAGAGAGGGGGGAACAAAGATGTTTTTTTAATAAGAGAGGAGTTTTGAAAATCTAGTTTTTTGTTCGTGTCTTGTTAATGAAAGACTTAGGGTACTTATAGTTGAAAGTAGGTAGTGAAATAAGGTAAAAATCATAGTAGTATACTAATTTAAGAACTCAGAATTAATCAATTAGAGAATCAAGGAAGTACTCCCTTAGTTAAGGGAATCAAATCAAACGGGGAGATTCAATATCATATAAGGCAAGAAGAAAAATCAGTGCATGACTAAATAAGGAAGGAGTCAAGGTTCAATAAGCATAGAGTAGTCGATTAGGACCAAATTCATAAAGCCTTAATTAAGGACACAACTCAGTAGAAATAAGTATCATAGCAAATATGGAAAGGAAATCAGTCATCTTAAACAGACGGGGTAAAGCTTGTAAGGCTTTAAAAGAAAATCTTTCAATTACCATCAATTAAGGAAATCAGAATCAATCAAGAGGGAGACATGATTCTGCATGCTCAACATATAAATAGAGGAGTTCAACAGATGTAGCAGAGGGCAAGGTTAACCATATTGACAGCAAGAAGTAAGAGATGAACAAACAAAGTGAGCATAGTCACACAGAAGTGACATAAGTAAGCTATGAATTCAGTAAACACATTCGAAGCCTAGTGACCACGAGAGATCAATAAGAATCAAATAACAAGCTAACACATAGAACCAAGGCAAATAGAATCATGCTGACACACAGAACCAAAGCAAAAAAGTCATGCTAACTCACAAAGCAAAGAAAATCATGCTAACACATAGAACCAAAGCAAAGAAAATCTTACAAATTAGGGCTTTAATAGAGTCGAGTTAAAAAAGCAGTAGGAGCATAAAATCGGTCAAAATAAGCAAGGAAAAAAGGTTTAATCATAAGGAAATCGGTTAAATAAGCATTGAAGGATCTCCAAGAAACCCTAGTTTCCAAAGAAAGTAAAAACAATTTAAAGTGGAGGATCTTTCAGAAGAAGCTCGAGCATAAACAAATCATAGAAGGAAACAGGCTTATAGTGTAAAAATAACACAAATCCGAGAGATTCAAAAGAGAGTTAGGGTTTCAAAGGGAAACCCAAATAGAAATCAAAAGAACATGTTGCTGACTTCACCGATTGTAACATATAAGGTGTGATTTTGCCCAAAATCACATCGGAGAAGCCATAAATAATAGAAACACAAACCTTATGTCCAAATCGGCATGGCCCAGGACCCTTGAAGGTCTTAGAGATGATGAACAAAGCGATAAGAGACTCATTGAAGGCTTGGGTTGAAAGGATAGTCGCCGGAGATAACCGGAGAAGGAGGCGTTTAACGGTGTCTAGGGTTAAGTTTGAGAGAGGAAAGAAGATGAGAGCATTCGAGGGCGGCGGGGATTTGGAAAGTGAGTAGGGTTAGGGATCGTTTGGAAATTAAAAAGGAAAGGAGAAATGACGACCGTTGATCTAAAAGATCAACGACCAAGATTTAAAATATCTTGGGTCGGGTAGTGGGTAATTGGATCTAGATCAGGGTATTAAGTATAAAATTGGACTGGTATTGGGGTCCGATTTGGCTATAATTGAAAGCCAAATTTAGCTGTTATTTAAATAGCCAGCTTTTCTCTTATTTTAATTTTAATAAATAATAAATAGTTTTTGGAAAATAATTCAAGGTGCCAAAATGATTTAAAATAATAATTAATATTTTAAAAATATAGGGGTCAATTTTACACATATGAAATATAATTATATCTTAAAAATGGCTAATAATGCAATTACATGCAATTTAGCTTAAAATACTAAATGTAACTATAAAAATATATAAAAATTACACTAGCCATATTTTGGTATAAGTATAGAAATTAAATAAATTAATTATCAAAACAATAATTTTGGACATAATTATTGGGGATTTTATGGATAAAAGGGGAGAAAATAAGTCAACTTAAACCCTTAAAATTATGGGAAAAATAACAAAATCCTTGTGTATACTTATATATGCATACATATGCTATTTTGAAGGTATTTATGCATATTTAAAATATATAGGGAAAGATAGGGTATCAACAGCTACCCCTCTTTACCCGGGAAGGATGAAAGAGTTTTCGGGTAAAGAAATGATGGCCAATTTTTGACCGAATGGGATGCTTTAGAAGAAGGAGGCCGAACTCTGGTTTTCGAGGTTCCTGCATATCCCTGATTTTACAGGAATTAGGACATGTGTAGTTCTGGACTCACCTGCGGATTATGCCGATGAAATTATTGTGAGTGCGGACGCAAGATGCGAAAGCGGCTACGGTAAACAATTACGGTTCGGGACAGTTGGAGGGAATTGGAGCGAGATTTCTCCAGCTAGGATAGTGGTTGTCTGCTGATTACCTGCAAATAAAATATGCTACAAATGCATTTGCAAAAATTTAAACATGATGCAGATTCCCTTTGGACCATGAAGGTTGTCTTCAGACGGTTAAAGATGACGTCCTTGGACCATGATGTCCTAGGCCATAAATTGTTTAATGAGGGATTCGCAGGCCATGAAATGATGTTCTCGGGCCATGAAACTGGTGCCTCCAAACCATGACGCCTTTGAATAATGATATGCAGACTTGAGAGATCCTTAGGCCATGGCATGGTGTCTTCCGGCTATGAGGATGGTGCATTTAGATTATGAAGCCTTTAGACAGATTTGTGATATTTGAGCCCACGAGATGCAATAATATAATGTAACAACACAAGGCTTAGTCTTGTGAAATAAAGGGTAGAGTTTAGCCTGATCGAAAATCAAGTAGATGGTAGTAGAAAATAAAGCAACATTGGTGCAAAGAGGGATAGTGTTTAGTCCCGTGCTAGTGGGTATGCAAGGATTATCATGATTAAAATGAGGAGGCAAGGATTAGCCTCATGCACGTATGGAGTCAGGGCTTAGACTCATGTAGGATTGGAGACAGAGCTTAGTCTCATGCAAAGAGAAGGCAAATATGGAGGTTGAGCTTAACCTCATGCAAGATACAGGGCTTAGTCCCATGCAAATATGGAGTCAGGGATTAGACTCATGCAAAGAGAAGGCAGTGCTTAGTCTCATGAAAATTTGGAGTCAAGTCTTAGACTCATGCAAATGTGGAGTCAAGGATTAGACTCATGCAGGTATGGAGTCAAGGCTTAGACTCATGTTGCAAATATTGAGACAGAGCTTAGTCTCATGCAAATATGGAGTCAAGGCTTAGACTCATGCAAATGTGGAGTCAAGGATTAAACTCATGCAAATATGGAGTCAAGGCTTAGACTCATACAAATATGGAGTCAAGGATTAGACTCATGCAAGTATGGAGTCAAGGCATAGACTCATGCAACTATGGAGTCAAGGATTAGACTCATGCAAATATGGAGTCAAGGATTAAACTCATGAAAATGTGGAGTCAAGGATTAGACTCATGCAAATATGGAGTTAAGGCTTAGACTCATGCAAATATGGAGTCAAAGCTTAGACTCATGCAAGTATGGAGCCAAAGCTTAGTCTCATGCAAATATGGAGACAGAGCTTAGTCTCATGCAAATATGGAGTCAAGGCTTAGACTCATGCAAATGTGGAGTCAAGGTTTAGACTCTTGCAAGTATGGAGTCAAGGCTTAGACTCATGCAAATGTGAAGTCAGAGATTAGACTCATGCAAAGAGAAAATAATAGATAAGGGTGGAGTATATATCTTAGTTAGGACATGTTTGCGTCTAACGATCGGATGGATGGTGAATTTGCTTTGTGTACGAATGTTATCGTCAAATGTGCCTGCGTTTAAAGAAAAATCATAAGTTTCATGGGGGGAGGTTGGTTCTTGCTTTGTCTACCAGCCTTGCTTTGTTCCGCTCTGGAAGCCCCCTTCGAATTCCCCTAGGTAGCACCTGCTGCTATAAAAATAGAATTTTCGAAAAATATGCATTCATTGATAAAATAGAATTATTTTGGAAGGGTATTGATATATCAAGTAACTTTGATGAACTAGTGACTGTGACACATTTCAAAGGCATTGCAGCTCTCTTATGTTAGAATTTTGAGGGTTCTCCTCAAAATTCTGCCCCAGTTTGGTAGATGATCTCTAACCCTTTGCAAATGGCAGACCTTGCTGAATCTTTCTTTGGAAGTTTGAGAATCCTTCTCAAAATTCTGCCCCAGTTCTTGACTGATGACTGACATGTGATAGTGTTGGCTGGACTTGCCGAAATTTTTAGGACCCTTCTTAAAATTCTGCCCCAGTTTCTGATTTTGGGGGAAATAAAAATTTTATTATGATATGACCGAACCCATAAGGCTGCCTACATATCCCCTCTTAAACAGAAATCAGGTCAAGCGTAATTCAACTACATCAGATAGGAACTGTGGAATAACTCTAGGCATAGTATCTCTTGACTACGTATGAATTGATTGGTTTCGGCTAGATTTCTCCGTCCATTTATGCAAGTATGAGTGCTCCACCTGTTAGGACCCTGTGAACCATGTACGGACCCTATGAACTATGTACGGACCTTGCCAGTTGGGAGAGAATTTCCATTTGGCTTCATCTTGGTGCGAGAGGATTTTCTTTAATACTAACTGCCTTATTGCAAAGTGCCTTGGTTTGCCCTTTTTGTTGAAAGCTTTAGACATTCTGTTCTAATAGAGTTGGCCGTGGCATACTGCATTCATCCTCTTTCCATCAATAAGGTCCAATTGCTCATATCAGCTCTTTATCCATTCCGCATCGTTGAGTTCATCTTCATGTATGACTCTTAAGGAATGAATCTCTACCTCAGCTGGGATGACAACCTAGGTACTATAAACCAGCATGTAGGGAGTTGCTCCAGTTGACATGAGAGCTGTGGTGTGGTACCCTAACTGAGCAAAGGGTAACTTTTCATGCCACTACTTGTGATTCTCTACCATTTTCCTTAGTATCTTCTTAATGTTTTTGTTGGCGACTTCTACGACTCAGTTCATCTGAGGTCTGTAGGCGGTGGAATTCTTGTGCTTGATTTTGAAAGTTTCACATATAGCTTTCATCAGATCACTATTGAGGTTGGCGGCGTTGTCGGTAATAATGGACTTAGGAACTCCAAAACGGCAGACAATACGATCCTTGACAAAATGTGCGACGAATTTCTTGGTTACAACTTTGTAAGATACAGATTCTACCCATTTTGTGAAGTAATCAATGGCTACTAGAATAAACCTATGCCCATTCAAAGTAGTGGGCTCAATCGGGCCAATAACTCCCATTCCCTAGGCGGTGAATGGCCAAGGCGAGCTTATTGCATTGTGCTCGTTTGGCGGCACCTTTATCATGTCGGCATGCACTTGACATTGAAAGCATTTGCGAACATACTGAATACAATCTGTCTCCACGGTCATCCAAAAGTAACCTGCCCTGAGTATCTTCTTTGCCAGAACGAAACCATTCATGTGCAGACCACATTTCCCAGCATGCACATCTTCAAGCAGCTTAGAAGCTTCATTTGCGTCGACACACCTTAGCAAACCCAAATCCGGAGTTCTTCTGTACAAGTTCCCCCTCCATTGTGGAAGAAGTGATTTGGCAATCTCCGGAGCATGCGTTTCTGAATGTGGTTCGCATGCTCCGGGTATTCTCCTTTTGATAAGTACTCTTTGATGTCATGGAACCAAGGCTTTCCATCAGCTTCTTCCTCGACATGAGCATAATATACCGGCTGATATGGATCCTTATCAGAATGAGATCGATATAGTTCTTATCTGGATGTTGCACCATAGACGATAAGGTAGCTAATGCGTCGGCAAACTCATTCTGAATTCTGGGCATATGTTAGAATTATAACTTTGTGAACCTAATTTTCAATTCTTGCACATGGAGCAGATATGGCAGTATCTTGGAATTCTTGGTAGCTCATACTCCTAGTACCTGGTGCACAAGTAAATCTGAATCACCGATCACCAACAACTCCTGAATGTTCATGTCGACTTCCATGTTGAGTCCTAGTATGCAGGCTTCTTATTCCGCCATATTGTTGGTGCAGGGAAATCTGAGTTTAGCAGATACGGGATAATGCTTACCCGTTTCTGATACCAAGATTGCTCCAATGCCCACTCCTTTGAAATTTGTGGCTTCATCAAAGAACATCCTCCAACCGTCATAGGCTTCGGTAATGTCTTCTCCTCCGAATGATACTTCTTCATCAGGAAAATACATTTTCAAAGGTTCGTATTCTCCTCCCACCAGATTTTTAGCGAGATGATCTGCCAATGCCTGTCTTTTGACTGCCTTTTGAGTTATATAGACGATGTTGAACTCACTCAGTAGTATCTGCCATTTAGCCAACTTCCTTGTAGGCATGGGCTTCTAAAATATGTACTTCAGAGGGCCATCCTGGATATGAGGTACGTAGTGTAGGCACTGAAATAATACCTCAACTTCTGAGATGTCCAGGTCGAAAGCACAACAAATGCGTTCAGTTGGAGAATACCATGCTTCATAAGGTGTGACTTTCTTACTCAGGTAAAATATGGCTTGCTCCTTCCTTCCTGTCTCGTCATGTTGTCCTAAAACACATCTGAATGCTCCATCTAGTATAGATAGATAGAGTAGCAAAGGTCGCCCTGGTTCTGGTGGGACCAGCATTGGCGGTATGGACAGGTATTCCTTGATTTTGTCAAAAGCTTTCTGACAATCCTCGGTTCAACTCGTCTTGGCATCCTTCCTCGGCATCTTGAAGATGGGTTCACATATTATAGTGGACTGTGCTATGAATTGACTAATGTAGTTGAGTCATCCCAAGAAGCTCATCACGTCCTTTTTGCTTTTGGGTGGTGGTAACTTCTAAATAGCTTTGACTTTAGTCGGATCTAGCTCGATCCCTCGGCGACTGAAAATGAATCCCAATAACTTTCCTGCAGGAACCCTAAATGCACACTTTGTAGGGTTTAACTTCAAATTGTACCTCCTGAGCCTGTCGAAGAATTTCCTCAAGTCTGCTATGTGATCTGCGGTCTTCTTGGATTTTATAATAACGTCATCCACATACACCTCTATATATATTTGTATATCATGGAAAATGGTCGTCATGGCTCTCATGTAAGTAGCCCCAGCATTCTTCAGACCGAATGGCATCATCTTTAACAGTATACACCCCAAGGTGTAATAAAAGCTATCTTCTCGGCATCTTCTTCATCCATCCAGATCTGGTGATAACCTGCGAAGTAATCCACAAAGGATTGGAGTTCATGCTTGGCGCAGTTATCGATCAGGACGTGTATGTTTGGTAGATAATCAACACATACTCGAACCTTCCCGTCTTTCTTCTGAACCGGCACAATGTTAGCTAACCAAGTTGGGTACTCAACCACCCTTAGAACCTTGGCTTTGATCGGCTTGGTAACTTCCTCTTTGATCTTCAAACTCATGTCTGGTTTGAATTTTCTGAGTTTCTGCTTGACTGGCAGGCACATAGGATTGGTAGGCAACTTGTGAGCTACTATAGATGTGCTCAAACCGGTCATATCGTCATACGACCATGCAAAAATGTCCTCATATTCCATTAGAAAATGGATGTATTCCTCCTTCTCTGTTGGCGACAAGTGAATACTGATGCAAGTCTCTTTAATGGTCTCGGCGTCTCCCAAATTTACTGCTTCTGTTTCATCCAGGTTGGACTTAGGCTTGTTCTCAAAATTCTCAACTTCCCTGACAATTTCCTCGGGTTTATCATCTTCTTCCTCTGAGTCACTATTCTCATATTGTGTTGCCTCATTACATGTCACAGTCAGGGGTTCATCAGGAAAAGTAATAAGAATACTGTAGAAAGGAAAATTATAAAGATAGTAATGAATACTGATAAAGGATAGATATGTTTGATTAAAACTGAGAAAATTGTTCAAACAAAAGCTTGGCTCGGTGGATCGAGCATTTATTTAAAATGAGAAATATTAAAACAAAATTGCTGGAAAATTTAAATGCCTAGAACAACTATAAATTATGCCAAGCTACCCAGGGACTCGGCGGACTCGGGATGGTGTAGTGGTCCAGTTTCGGAGAACAGTTCCTTTTGGCACAGTCTGAATGGTGAGGCCTTCTTCCTCCTCCCCCTCCTCAATTATGGCACTGCATTCCATATTCTCATCTTCCAAGAATAGATTCTTCAGCCCAGCTAGTGCTTCTTCTTCAGTAGTTCCCCCATAATGTGTCCGCCTGATGGAAAGCTTGTTCCAAATGGTGTACCGGTTGCTCAAGAGGGTAATATGGTCCGCACCATAGAGGTGACTAATTCATGTATTCTTGCCATATGTACTGGTATCCGAGCCCAAAGGTAGTACCATGATTCTTCAGCTGTATTTGTTTGATGATGCCTTGGAGGTTGTTTCCCAATCCTTTGCCAGGTTCATATCCAGGCCATGCTAATATGCTTTCTATCTTGTTACTCCACCATTTGTCCCTTTTTACAGCATTGACCCGTTTGATGTGATGGTAGGTCTCCCCTTCTAACATTCTTCTATGTTTAATGGCCGGAATGGTTTGACTAATGTAGATGGGGTTACTCCCGTCCCCGTGAATGATTACCTCCGGACGGTTCCATTCGAATTTTACGACTTGATGTACTGTGGAAGGCACGGCTCCAGCAGCATGGATCGACATACGGCCCAACAAAACATTATATGAGGTTGGTATGTCAAGCACTTGGAACTCAACGTCGAACCAAGTTGGCCCAATCTGCAAGCAAAGGTTGATTTCCCCGATCGTGGCCCTCTGGGACCCATCAAAAGCCTTCGCATTCATGCTTCGGTCCATATTTCATGGAAACCTTTGTCCAACCTTTTTAGGGTGTCTAGTGGACAAATATTCAGACTAGAACCTCTATCAACCAGGACCCTGGCAATGAACTTGTCTTCAAACTGCATCGTAATGTGCAATGCTCAATTCTGATTCCATCCCTCGGGTGGTAGCTCATCCTCCTGGAAGATGATCTAATGGCTTTCTAGTACTTGACCGACCATGTTGGCCATTTCTCCACCAGTGATATTATTGGTTACATAAGCCTCGCTCAGTACTTTCATCAAGGCATTCTTGTGTGACTCAAAACTCTGCAACAGTGACTCGATAGATATCTGAGCAGGGATTTTATTCAGGTGATCAATAATAAAATACTCTTTCGCCTGTACTTTTCTCCATAGGTCATCTGGCCTAGTCTCAATGATAGGTTGCCTAGCAGTGGCTTCCTTACTTGAACCTCCGAGGTGTTCAGGTGTATAGACTCTTCCAGTCCTAGTCATTCCTAGTGCCACATCAGATTCCTCTACCTCTGCCTTCCCTTTCCGCCGAGCCTCGGCGACATAATCCCAGGGTATTGCTTTTGAGTTGAATCTGGGTATGGTGGAAACCATCACAGTATAAGGTGTGACCATTTCTACTTCAAATGGAGTGGGGGTGGCTGTGGGCGGAGCCACTTCTACCTCGAACAGATCTGATGTAATTACCTCAACCTCGATCGGTGCCTGATCTGAACCACAATAGGAGTAAGTGTGACTGCGACCTTAGATTCATCGCCCTCCCGAATAAACCCGATCGACCCTTCAAGGTCCCATTCTTCATTTGTTTATATCACATGTATACCATTACTTCTGTGATCAGGGAGAGGATTATTGCGGATATTAGGTGAGGCCTCCTTTGCTTGTATGACCTTATTGTCAATTAACGTTTGGATCTTATCCTTTAATATCCAGTACTCGACTGTGGTGTACCCTTTCATACCAGAATGGTACGCACAAGTGTTGTTTGGATTGTCCCACTGGGATGGGTTTTCTAATGCAACAGCGGGAATGGGAGTGACATAACCGGCATCTTTTAACCTCTCATAAAATTGGTCAATGGGCTCGGAAATGGTAGTATACTGTCTGGGTGGCTTACCATCAAAGTTTGGTCGTGGTCTTAGATAATTTTGATGAGCTGGTGGTGATTGGAAGTGGGATGGTTGGGAGTTATATGTGTGATGGATAGAGGATGGTTGGGAGTATCTGGGGGATGAAGGTTGATATGTGGCTGGTGGTGCTTGGTAAGTGGGTGGAGGTGTATGGTATATGGGTGGAGGTGTTTTGTATGTGGGTGGAGGTATTTGATAGACAAGCGGGGATTTTGGGCCCTAGGCTACCCTTAATGCCCCAACATCTCTCTTCTTCGATATGCCACCTGACTGTAGTGCTTTATTTGTGGCCTGCAAAGCCTCGAAGTTGGTTACCATTCTGCTCTTGATCCCTTCTTCAATCCTTTCTCCGAGTTTGATGATGTCAGAGAATTTGTGATTTTCGATAACCATCAGCCTCTCATAATATTGCGGGTCATATGCCTTGAAGAAGAATCTTCTATTCTTCATCCAAAATGGGCCTGACTTTGGCGGCTTTCGACCTCCAATGAGTAGCATATTCTCAGAAGGTCTCAGTGGGTTTTTTCTTGAGACATGAGGTGCATTCTCTATGTTGAACCTAAACCGGTCCATGAAATCTGACGTCATACTTACCCAATTTGACCATTTCTTGGGATTTTGGTTGATATACCAAGACACCGCATCCCAAGTAAGGCTCCTCATAAATAGCTTCATTCGGATCTTTTCATCTTTCCCGACTCGACATGTTTGTAACAATAAGTTTTGAGATGAACCCTGGGATCACCTGTGCCATCGAACATTTTGAACTTGGGAGGCTTATATCCTTCTGGCAGTTCCACATTGGGGTGTATGCACAGATCCTCATAGTTCAAACCCTCTATCCCTCTATCTTCTTCAATACCCTGAACTCGGCTTGTTAACTTTTTAAGCTCTTCAGCCATGTTCTTAATGAGCAGGTCCTTTTCTGTGGTTTCTGGTGTACATGAAGTTAGTTGGGTATATTGTGGTATAGTTTCCACGTATATGGGGTTGATCTGATGGGTTCCAGGAACTTGGGTATAGTGGTGGTCATTGGTGGAGTTTTGTGGATCAGGAATGAGTGTCGACGCCCCCTTTTTAACCCCCTTAAAGGGGCGGAATCGGATTTACGACATTATGAACAAAACAACTCTCATTCCCTTTGGAGGAACCGGGTTATGGAATTTGAAGAGTCGCCACCTAATGATTATAGTGCATTAGGACACTTTTTAGAGAAAAGAAAGGATTCGAAGGAAAACCA
>MU746187.1:104245-147558 GCA_026770625.1 Nicotiana glauca
TCTTCTTCTTCTTCTTCTTCTTCTTCTTCTTCTTCTTCTTCTTCCTCTTCCTCTTCTTCTTCCTCTTCAAAAGATTTTTGCTTGTTTATTTTTCACTGCAGATCTTGTCCTCTTGGTCAGTAAAGGTTCAACATCCTCAAACACAGAGGAAGACTTCTTGGAGGAAGTCCTGGGCCTTTTGGACTTGGGGGTAGGAACCTCCACTGTTGTACCCCTTTCTTGATGGACCAGTTCCATCTCCTCTTCCTCAACAGCCTCTGAGGATTCTGCAATCTTTCCCTTTTCCTTCTCCATTTTCTTTTTCTTACTTTCTTCGAAGGCATTTTGTAGATCAGTTTCACTATGTTTTACCCTGCTTCTTGTAACTCTACCCCTAGGCACTGAAGAGAGCAGGTGATAGTGAAGACAAGTTTTTGACGGTTTGGAGCTATGGTGAAGGTTGTAGAATTGATGTGTATTTAAAGTGAATTACACATTTAATGAGTAATGTCAACCTTTTGCAGTGGTCAAATCGGAGTCTAATCAACCTAAAATTCCTGATTTTGAATGATCAATTTGGCTTCCCTAGATATTAGTCAAAAATTACGGTTTAGAGTTCTAGATGGACGGAACTGGTTCAATGCCAATTGATAGAATTTTCTAAGAATTTGACAAGTATAGGACTTCTGCTCATGATTGAAATGTTAATCTTTCTAATTGTGCAAAGTATAGAAAATATACCTGAGCTTTCATATGAGCCCATACCGATGAACCAGGTTCTTCATTTAGAACTCTCTTAAACATGCCTCAAATGCCATAATAGAGAAAATTTTATAAGAGATCAGTGAGTCATATAAACACATGTCACAAGAGTATACTAATTAAAGTATGAAGCTGACTAAGAATTAATCTAGATATTTACACATGTTCAAAATTCCTAGCCAATTTTTTTTTCATTTTTCAAGTTTTTTTTTCCTTGTGCATTCTGAACTGGACCTATTAGGTGATCTTAATCTTTCCTAATTCCAACCTGTTCCTCTCAAAGTTTTTTCTACTCAGTGTTTTAGTGAAGATGTCAGCAATTTATTTATTAGTAGCACAAAATTCTATAGAGATCATTCCTTTCTCATAGTTTTCTCTTAAGAAGTGGAGTCTAACATCTATGTGCTTAGTCCTCTTATAATGAACAGGGTTCTTTATCATACTTATAGCACTAGTGTTATCACAGAATATAGGAATGCAACCAACTTCAATTCCAAAATCTACCAACTATTATTTGATCCATAGCAATTGGGCACTACAAGATGCCGCAACAACATATTCAGCCTCAGCGGTGGATAAGGCCACTAAATTTTGCTTTTTAGTGACCCATGATACAAGACATGAACCAAGAAAGTGAGCCATACCTGAGGTGTTTTTCCTATCCACAAGGAAACCTGCATAATCAACATCAGCATATCCTTCTAGATTGAAATTACAACCTTTAGGATACCATAGACATAGATCAGTGGTGCCTTTCGAATATCTTACTATCCTTTTGACAGTAGTCAAATGAGACTCTTTTGGATTAGCCTGGAAGCGAGCATAAAGCCCTATACTAAAAATAATGTCAGGTCTTAGTGAACCAATCATACCCCTATACAACTTTTGATAAGCTGATGAACCAGGCTTATCAATGTTTAATTTAGTGGCAGTTGCAATGGGTGTGTCTATTTCTTTTGATTCTTCCATTTTAAACTTTTTGATTAGCTCTTTTGCATACTTCTATTGATGGGTCATGGTTCTATTAGGACTTTGTTTGATCTGTAAGCCTAAGAAGAAGTTAAACTCACCCATCATACTCATTTCAAACTCACTCCCCATTAGTTTTGCAAAATCCTTACTTAGCTTATCAGTGGTGGACCCAAAGATTATGTCATCAACATATATTTGTACCACAAGGAGATCCTTACCTTTTTCCCTTAAGAATAAGGTACTGTTAATTTTACCCCTTTTGTAGCCATGTTCAAGCAGGAATTTGGACAGTCATTCATACCATGCCCTTGGAGCCTGCTTGAGTCCATAGAGAGCCTTGTCTAATTTGTACACATGCTCAGGATATTCCTTGCTCTCAAACCATGGAGGTTGTTTCACAAACACTTCTTATTTCAGGTAGCCATTCAGGAAGACACTTTTGACATCCATCTGATGAAGAGTGAATTCCACGTGTGTTGCAAAGGCTATGAGGAGTCTTATTACCTCTAGTCTTGTAACTGGAGAAAAAGTCTCATCATAATCTATTCCTTCCTTTTGGCTGTAATCTTGGACCACCAGTCTTTCCTTGTTTCTTATAACTGTTCCATCTTCATCAAATTTGTTTCTGAAGACCCATTTTGTACCAATAACTGATCTGTCCTTGGGTCTTGGAACTAGATGCCAAACTTGACTTCTTTCGAATTGATTGAGTTCATCTTGTATTGCATTCACCCAATCTGCATCCTACAAAGCCTCAACAACATTTTTAGGTTCAATAAAAGATAGAAAGGCATCAAAAGCACACAGATTCTTTAATTGTGATCTAGTTTTGACTCCAGATGTTGGACTATTGATTATGTTCTCAATGGGATGAGAACTTTGATACTTGTGAGATCTCACAGTCATCTGGTTTCTACTAGATGTTTCTCCCATGTTTTGTTGCTGAGTAACAGGATCATGAACAAATTCTTTTAGAGGATTAGTTTCAATTCCTCCTTGATCAGTTCCCCCTGTCAGGTTGCCCCGGATGGAAGAACCTATTCCATCACATGTTCCTTCTTTTGCTGCCTCTTTAGCCTGTGCTGTGAATTTTGTCAAATCCTTTACCAATCCAATAACTTCATCTTCATATTCATGTCCCTCAGAAAGAATGTTAGTTTCATCAAACACAACATGCACAATTTCTTCCACAAACAAAGTTATTTTATTGAATACTTTATATGCTTTGCTATGTGAAGAATATCCCAAAAATACTCCCTCATCACTTATGGGATCAAACTTACCTAGGGAGTCTTTTCCATTATTGTGCACAAAGCACTTGCATCCAAATGCCCTAAGATGGAATATATTTGGTTTTCTCCCTTTAAATAACTCATAGGGAATCTTCTCTACAAGAGGTCTAGTCATACATATATTGATAATATAACAAGCACTATTTACAGCCTCTTCCTAGAAGTTATGAGGCAGTTTACTAGAAAGAAGCGTAGTCCTAGCCATGTCTTCAAGGGTCCTGTTCTTTCTTTCAACTACTCCATTTTGTTGAGGAGCCCTAGGGGCAGAGAAGTTATGATCTATACCATGCTCATCACAAAATTCAGCAAACTTAGCATTTTCAAATTCAGTTCCACGATCAGACCTTATGGATGCAAGTTGATTACCTAATTGTTCCTGAGTTTTCCTAGCAAAAGCAGTAAACATGTCAAATGCTTCATCTTTAGATGTTAAGAATAGTACCCAGGTAAACCTAGAATAATCATCAACTAGTACCATCACATATTTCTTTCCACCTCTGCTCAAGGTTCTCATTGGACCACAGAGATCTATATAAACTAGTTCCAACGACTTGGTCGTGCTTACCATTTTCTTGATTTTGAAGGATAATCTTACATGCTTCCCCCTTGCACAAGCCTCACAAACTTTGTCTTCCTTAAACTTGATGTTAGGTAGCCCTATCACCAATTCCTTAGAGACTAATTTGTTTATCTAATTCAGACTAGCATGATCAAGTCTTTTGTGCCATAGAAGGGGATAATTATCCAAAACACTTAGGCATGTGATTTCATTTTCTGAAAGAGTTGACAAATCTACAATGTAAATATTGTTCACTCTTTTTCCCTACAAAACAATCTCGTCAGTGGTAAAGTTGATCACAAAGTATTTTGTAGAGGTGAATGCTACAATGTTACCTCTGTCACACAGTTGTGACACACTGATTAGGTTGTATTTCAAGCCATTTATCAAGTAGACATTCTCAATGGAGTGTGAGTCATTCTTACCTACCTTTCCAACCCCAATAATTTCACCCTTCTTCCCATTCCAAAGGAGACATTACCTCATTTTATGTCCTCAAGTGAAAGGAAGTAGTTCTTGCTTCCAGTCATGTGTTTTGAGCATCCACTATCCATGTACCATATTTGGCTACTTCCCTTCACTTGGGCCTGCAAAAAGAAATCAAGGGTTAGTCTTAGGAACCCAAACTAGTTTGGGTCCCTTTCTATAGGCAAAGGCATAAATCAAATTCCTTTTAGCCCACCCACGCAACCTATTTTTCTCTTGAAAAAATGCTTTGTTCCTTTGACTGGCCTTTTCTTTTGCATTACATTCATTTTTGTAATGGCCAGTCTTGCCACAGTATCTACAAATTTCATTCTCAGGAAGAGTGAGGTACTTGATTTTAGCATCCCACTTGGGTGTTTGAGTCCCATAACCAAGTCCTCTTTTTTTGCTACTGTGATGTACTTGTATCCAGAAAAGTGCATCAGAAGCTTTGTTCCATTTGCAAGTTCTGTCTAGTTCATGCTTTACCTTCCCTAGATCTTCTTTTAAGGCTTTTATCTGCTCATCCTTCCTGTACATCTCATCCTTCTTTTTTCCTAAGTTTTCTTCTAGAGTGAGATGAGTGTGATCAGCTTTCTTCTTACCTGTTCCTAGTTTCAATTTTAAATTCTCATACCTAAGCTCTAGGACACTAGTGTCAAGTTCAAGAACCTGGTTATTCAACTCAGCATTTTTACTGTGACTCTCATTAGCCCTAGATTCTAGATTCTAGATTCTAGATTCTTGCACTTGGCTTTTAGGATTACACATTCCCTAGACAATTCCTTTTTCTCATTTTTAATTATTTCAGACTCATCAATGAAGTCTAGCAATAGTTCAGACAACCTTTCTTTAGACATGAATTAATCTTGTCCTTGAGATGAAAGACACTTAATTCTTGTTCATCATCTGAATCTCTGATGGCCATAAGTGCTTGTTCATCTCCAGCTTCATCTTCTGAGTCTTCATCTAATGTTTCTCCCCACACAGCAACTATAGACTTTGTTTATCCTTTGTTCTTTTTGGGTTGAACTTGTTCCTTCTTCATATTCCTTCGTTCAGCCCTTTCCTTCTTTCACTCAATTTCCCAGTGAGGATAGTTCTTGATCATGTGATAAGTCTTACCATATTTGTAGCAGCCCTCATTGGTCTGTTTCTCAAGAGCCTTAGGTTTATTGAAGGTTGTACCTCTTAAAGAATCCTTTCCTCTCATCAGGTACTTTTTGAAATCTCTAGTGACCATGGCTACTTTATCATCCTCCAGATCTGCACCTTCAGCTATTCTGAGAACCAAACTTTTTTCCTTTTTGGGTGCATCCATTTTCATAGTTTTCCTTCTTATTTCATAAGCAGTGAGGTTTCCAAGCTTGAGGGTAGCAATATTCTTTGATTCCTGAATAGCAATGATTTTGCTTTCCCAAGTCACTGGTAAGACTCTTGTCAAGATTTTCTCAACCTTGTCTTCTTCAAGTATAATTCTACCAAGAGATTTAAGTTTATTTGTTAGTGTTGTGAACTTTGTGTACATATCCTGGATAGATTCTCCTTCCTTCATACTGAAGTTCTCATATTAAGAGTATAACAGTGTTCCTCTTAATCTCTGTACTTGAGGAGTTCCTTCATGAGCCACTTGTAAAGCGTCCCATATTTCCTTTACAGTAGTACAACTTTAAATCCTTCTATACTCATCTAGACCTAGTCCACACACAAGCCATTTCTTATCCTTGGCATTCTTCTCCCATTTCTTTAAATCTTCAGCAGTGCAGTCAGCTCTTGTCTTTGGCACATCCATTCCTTCCTCATTATTCTTTGTAGTTGCCAAAGGACCATTAGTGACTATGTCCCAGAGTTCATAGTCCTCTTATATAATGTGATCTCTCGTCCTGTTCTTCCACCAGGAATAGTGCTGACCATTAAAGAGTGGAGGCCTAGCAGTGGATTGCCCTTTCCAGTTTCCAGGTGGTGCACTCATCTTGATTTTTCCTAAGGTTTTAGCCTCTTCAAGGATAACCCGCTCTGATACCAATTGATATTTTAAGCGTCAATGATACACAAGAGGGGGGGGTGATTTGTGTGTTGCCCAATTTTCGCTTAACTACTCTATAGAAGAACTTGGTTCTTCTAGGTGTTCTAATTACTGCTGTTTGCGGAATAATAAATACTGAAAGTAAAGAATACAAATATTTTTACGTGGAAAACACCTGGCTCAAAAGGTGAAAAAACCACGACCTACTACTCAGTAGGATTTTCCCAAACTTCCACTAAAATTACTGAGCCAAAACAGCATTTACAAAACTCTTTATAAACCTAAGGATTAACTCTAATCCCGTTGTGGCACACAGCCTCAACTGTTGCGACAATTTCAAGTTAGCTATAACTTGAACACTCTAAGTACCTAATACAATTGCTTCTATGAAAGTTGAAAGGTACAACTTTAAACCACCTACTACAATTGAAATAGAATAAAATAAAGACACAATGGAACTGATTCTTCTATCTCGTTCAAGTAGCTTTAGGAGTGCACACTCAAATCTCACATAAATTGCTTGCAAAATCGCAAATTTAGTTTAAATTCTGCGTATGTGCAATACCTGTAAAAGAGAACAATCACAGTTATTTAATGGGTTAGTAATCAGAGTTTGGTTTGGACTCAGTTGTTGCTCTTCTATCACAGAAGAGTTCTTGATGATATCAAACTCTAACACTATCTTTATCCTAGATTATGTTCTCTTCATATAAGGAGACTTTCTCTCCTTATCTAACATGCAACCTTTTCGATCATATAAGGAGATATTATAGCTTTATTTGTAGGACTTATCTCCTTCACGTGCATCTCACATGTATAGGTTGATTATGATTATGCTTCACACGATGGACCTGGTCCATGACTGAGTTCTTTTGTCATTCTTCAACTCTTCACATGTTCTTGGGCCAACATTAGGGTAAGGGCTCAAAGTAACCTCGAGGGGATGGGGTTAGTCACACCTTTTGGTCCACAACTATGGGTCCCGGTCGAATTTATATTCATAAATTAGTCCATAAATAATTGAAGCAAATAATTGCAAGTAGAGTTTGTATAAAATAAGAAAGGGAAAATAAAGTTTTAAGCAAAGAAGGTTTAGGGAGAGGGAGGTCCTAGGTTGGTTAGCCTATAGGATCACATCAGTACAATACTCGGTAATCACTCCGTAGAAAGGGGCTACACGTGGCATTAGTGCACCGGTCATCATATCCATATCTACCCTTCCCATCCCCTTAGTGGTTATGCAAATCGAGTGTTAGTCAGGGATCTCTATTATGTGCTGCTACCCGTCCCTTCTTAATGGTCTGGAGAGATTTAGGACCTCTACCTATGGGTGGTTCTAGACATACCCCTAAGCTTTAGAAAGGCGAAAACTCTAAGGCGACAGTCAAAAACATTTAGGAATTTCACATAATGGGAGCAATTAAGAGGCTCACAGTTTCCTTCTCAAACATACATATAAGCAACACGTCTCAAGCACAATTAAGGTCTTTATTAATTAAAGTCCTAAAGCATGATATCTAAGTAAATGTTCAGAAACAGACCAAACTTTATAACCAGAAGTTATAACCTAGTAGCTGCCTAGGGATTACCTTGTTTAAAAGCTTATTAGTATCGAAAATGTTAAACGACAGAGAGAACTTCAGGGGAATGCTGTTTTGAAAATGCCCTAAGGATTGCCTATAAGCAGTACTGTGTCTATATTAATACGAAAACACATAGGTTTTTGAAATAGACCCTTTTAGTACATATAGGCAGGATATCTAAAGAGATTAAAGAAATTTCGAAGGGACTGGTTTCAGGAAATGATGACACTTAATAAGACCAGTTTTAAGAAGCAAACTAGGCGAAATGAAATTGATTTATTAGGCTAATTAGATTATCAGACATAGTTACGAATAGAAATCCCTATAGGCTTGGTACCTAGGCGTATTACTGGTTTTATTCAATTTGCAGTAACATGAGGAAAGACTTATTAGAACTGAATCGTAATTAAGTCATATAGGCATAATATCTATACTTGGATTGATTTAAGACATGATGGTTTTGAACCTAGAAACATGGTCTCTAACATGACAAATGCAGAATCTAATGATCATGGTTTCTATCTGATGCAAACGACATTGGAAGTGAAACCTTACAGGCATGATTTCTATTTGATGCAAACGAAATTATAAATGAGATCCTATAGGCATGATCTTTATTATGCAAAAGCAATCAGATTCAATCAAGAATGAAGCCCTATGAAAGTGTTTTCTATTAAGTAAAACAGGTAGATTTGAAAAAAGTAAAATTCTAAGACCGGGATTTCTCCCCATATTACCCCACAAAGTATACATCAACCCACCCCTTTACTAAATACCCCCAAGTGTCTGTTTACAAAGTATTACAAGCTGATGAATGAATTACATAAATGAAATAGAAAATCAAGAAGCTATTCTATAGGGAGCCTACAATTAGGCCCAAGTTTCCCAAAGGCTCCAGTGGTCTCACAAGCCTCATTTCCATAGACAAATTAGGGTCTAGGTGCATCAAAGTTCCCTAAGAGTCTCAAGGACCCCGGGCAATGCTTACACCTATACTTAGTAACCAAGCATTGAACCAGTACAGTATAGAAAGATCAACCTCAGTATGCCAGAGTTCAGAGGGATCTCAAGAGGATCCCAAGGCAGTACACATACTAGAGGGGGCAAAACTTATTAACTAAGAGTGAAGTGGAAGTGCATGACACAAGTTTGAAAGGGTTATTGAAGATTGTATTGGAAAGTCGGTTTTGAAAGCACTTTGTAAAGCAACAGAGATAGCTTGAAAGGAGGTTGGAGTAGTAAACAAGTTTAAACACCTTAGGAAGAGATCACACATAGCTAGTTTTCATAATTCAATATCACACAGAGGTCAAGAGGTTTGGGGATACATAAACATTTGAATGCAAACACAATGACCCCAGCATTGGGTACACTAGATTGGACATGCTCAGAGTTAGTTGACACTGGCATAATCACAACTAGTCAAGAAAAATACAAATAAATAGAAGGGGTGATAAGGATTTCACAAAAAATGGTAAGTACACAGCAAGTAAAAGACAATTGTCCAGGCATGCTTTGAATTACACAAGGGAGTACATTGATTTAAAGGGAAGGGAGACATAGTAGCATGCTTGTAATGTGACTTAACTGCAAGTTTCACAACAGAACCACAAGTAGAATCAAACTAGAAATAAGAGAAACAGAAATAAGAAAAGAAGTATGTTGTTGTTGAGGCTTTAAATTAAACTAGGACATACCAGTGGAGATAGAAATAAGAAGAATGAAAGAACCAGAGAGCACAGATAATTAGCCTTGGCTAACAGCCGACTGATAGCAGCAAATAGCACAAGAGAGAGGGGCGAACAAAGATGTTTTTTTAATAAGAGAGGAGTTTTGAAAACCTAGTTTTTTGTTCGTTTCTTGTTAATGCAAGACTTAGGGTATTTATAGTTGAAAGTAGGCAGTGAAATAAGGTAAAAATCATAGTAGTATACTAATTTAAGAACTCAGAATTAATCAATTAGAGAATCAAGGAAGTACTCCCTTAAGTTAAGGGAATCAAATCAAATGGGGAGATTCAATATCATATAAGGCAAGAAGAAAAATAAATTCATGATTAAATAAGGAAGGAGTCAAGGTTCAGTAAGCATAGAGTAGTCAATTAGGACCAAATTCATAAAGCCTTAATTAAGGACACAACTTAGTAGAAATAAGTATCATAGCAAATATGCAAGGAAATCAGTTAGCTTAAACAGACGAGGTAAAGCTTGTAAGGCTTTAAAAGAAAATCTTTCAATCATCATCAATTAAGGAAATCAGAATCAATCAAGAGGGAGTCATCATTCTTCATGTTCAACATATAAATAGAGGAGCTCAACAGACGTAGCAAAGGGCAAGGTTAACCATATTGATAGCAAAAAGCAAGAGATGAACAAACAAAGTGAGCATAGTCACACAGAAGTGACATAAGTAGGCTAGGAATTCAATAAACACATTTGAAGCTTGGTGACCACGAGAGATCAACAAGAATCAAATAAACAAGCTAATATATAGAACCAAGGCAAAGAGAATCATGCTGACACACAGAACCAAAGAAAGAAGTCATGCTAACTCACAAAGCAAAGAAAATCATGCTAACACATAGAACCAAAGCAAGGAAAATCATGCTGACACATAGAACCAAAGCAAAGAAAATCTTAAAAATTAGGGCTTTAATAGAGTCGAGTTAAAAAAAGCAGTAGGAGCATAAAATTAGTCGAAATAAGCAAGGAAAAAGGGTTTAATCATAAGGAAATCAGTTAAACAAGCGTAGAAGGATCTTCGAGAAACCCTAGTTTTCAAAGAAAGTAAAAATGGTTTAAAGTGGAGGATCTTTTAGAAGAATCTCGATAATAATCAAATCATAGAAGGAAACATGCTTAAAGTGTAAAAATAACAAAGATCTGAGAGATTCAGAAGAGAGTTAGGGTTTCAAAGGGAAACCCAAATAGAAATCGAAAGAACCTGTTGTAGACTTCATCGATCGTAACATATAAGGTGCGATTTTGCCCAAAATCACACCGGAGAAGCCATAAATAACAGAAACAGAAATCCTAGGTCCAAATCAGCATGGCCCAGGACCCTTGAATGTCTTAGAGATGACGAGCAAGGCGATGAGAAACTCATAGAAGGCTTGGGTTGAAAGGATGGTCGCCGGAGATGACCGGAGAAGGAGGCGTTTGACAGTGTCTAGGGTTAGGTTTGAGAGAGGAGAGAAGATGAGAGCATTCGAGGGCGGTAGGGATTTGGAAAGTGAGTAGGGTTAGGGGTCGTTTGGATATTAAAAAGGAAAGGAGAAATGAGGGCCGTTAATCTTTGGCTAGGATATAAAATAGCTTGGGTCGGGTAGTGAGTAATTGGATCTGGGTCGGGGTATTAAGTATAAAATTTGGCTGGGATTGGGGTCCGATTTGGCTATAATTGAAAGCCAAATTTGGCTGTTATTTAAATAGCCAGTTTTTCTCTTATTTTAATTTTAATAAATAATAAGTAATATTTGGAAAATAATTCAAGGTGCTAAAATGATTTAAAATACATAATTAAAATTTTAAAAATATAGGGGTAAATTTTACATATAAAAAATATAAATATATCTTGAAAAGGGCTAATAATGCAATTTAGCTTAAAAATACTAAATGTAATCGTAAAAATACATAAAACTACAGTAGTCATATTTTGGTATAAGTATAGAAATTAAATAAATGAATTATCAAAACAATAATTTTAGACATAATTATTAGGGATTTTATAGATAAAAGGGGAGAAAATAAGTCAACTTAAACCCTCAAAATTATGGAAGAAATAACAAAAGCCTTGTGTATGTTTATATATGCATACATATGCTATTTTAAAGGTATTTATGCATATTTAAAAATATATAGGAAAAAATTGGGTATCAACAGTTCAATAACGAACTCATACGGTTTATGAGGGAAGTGAACGCCAGCATAGACCAAATTCCGGGCGCACCACCAATGCTGAAAGGGTCGGACTCAAATAAGTACGCTCAATTGCTATACAAACCAAGCACGACACTAGAATTGATCCCAAAGCGGTTTAAGATGCCATACGTGCCGAAATATGATGGGACTTTAGATCCTTAAGAGCATATCACCACCTATACAATGGCGGTGAGGGGGAACGATTTAGCTCCCCACGAGATCGAGTCAGTTTTGCTAAAAAAAACTAGGAGAGACTCTCACGAAGTGAGCCTTGACCTAGTATTCATTTTTGCCCGAGCATTACAAAGATTCCTTCGAGATGCTCGCGGATTCTTTCGTTAAGGCCCACGCCAGGGCCCGAAAGGTACATGCTCGAAAGGCTGGTATATTAAGGATTACACAAGGAGAGACTAAGTTGCTGTGGGAGTATGTAACCCGATTCCAGAAGGAAAAGATGTTGTTACCGGTCGTCTCGGATGAATGGCAGGTTGAAGCATTCACCAAGGGTTTGAATCCGATAAGTTCTGATGCTTCCCAGAAGTTTAAAGAAAGCCTGATCGAGTTCCAAGTGACAACTTAGGTATATGTTCACAACCAGTATGAGTCAAAGATAAGGACTGGGGATGATCAACTTGGTTTCCTGACGTCGATTTAAGGGTCGGACCTGGAAAAGAATAAAGAGAAATCAAAAGATGATTTGAACATAGATCGACGGTCTTCGAGGAGACATTTTTTGCCCTATGAATAGGCCATAGGATGCGGCAAAGGTTTCCGGTCGGTAGATAGGTTTGATACTAATACAAGAATTGATCACTGCCGGAAGAATATGTCGTTACAGGACAAGGAAACGCCAGGTTCTCGAGATTCTTCCTACCCCTGACTTTCAGAATATAACTTCAACATTAGTGTAGTAGAGCTAGTGTCGCGTATGAAGAACATAAAAGAAACACAATTCCCGAAGCTAGTGAGATCCAATCCCAGCCATAGGGATCCTAATTTGTGGTGTGAATACCATGAACAAATGATCACCGAGCTGGGGACTGCAGGTATCTACGTGAAGAGGTGGCAACACTACTGTAAAATGGTCATCTCAAGGAATTCTTAAGTGACCGGGCTAAAAAAATTACAGTCGCAATTGTGACAACACGGAGTCCTCAAAAGTAGGAGAAGATCCCTCGTGCCTAACGATCAACATGATTTTCAGTGGAAACGAGATTAACGAGGTTACCTTCTCGGCGACGAAAAATACGAAGGTATCAGTAACCCACATCAAGAGGCTCTGGGAAGTCGTTAAAGACGGCATCGCTTTTACAGAGGAGGACACAGATAGATTGTTGCAACCGCACAACGACACATTGGTAATCTCTTTAAATGTATTAGATTTTGAAATCAAACATGTTCTGGTGGACCTAGGGAGTTCGGCCAATATTATACAATAGAGGTATTAGAACAAGCCAAGCTTACTGGAAGCATCATTCCAGCCATAAAACTCCTCGCTGGGTATAACCTAGAAAGTGTGACAGCCCGAGGAGAGATCCTGCCTGCGAATACCGAAAGGGTGATGAAGACGACCTTTTCCAAGTGGTGGATGGTGATATGGGCTATAATATTATCCTAGGAACACCATGGTTACACAAGATGAAGGTTGTGCCATCGACATGTGACCAGTTGCTAAAGTTCCCAACTCCTAGGGAATTAAATAAATAAGAGGTGACCAACCGGTGGCAAGGGAGATGAGTGAAATTTTGGTCTCTAGTAGCAAAAGGAAAAAGCATACGGTATAGCAATAACCGGAACTGGCGTCTGCTCCCGAGTCAAGTGTAGTCAACTAGAGGGAAGAGGCATCAAAATCTTATTAGGTGCCAAGTTATTTCCAGGTACTAGAAGAGACGGACGCAATAAAATCCACAACGAAAGAGCTTGAGCTAGTCGCATTATTCAAAAAGTTCTTGGAGAGGAAATTCCACTTGGATACGGACTGCACCCCGAACTAAGGTCTGGATTTTTTGAATTGCTTAAATTTAACATCGATTGTTTTGCATGGTCGCATGCGGATATAATAAGTATCCTGTTGGAAGTGGCCGTGTAAAATCTAAATTCAGATGCCAACATTTCTTCGGTAAGACAGAAAAAATGTCATATTGCCGAGGCCAGAAACAAATTCATAAAATAAGAGGTAACTCGCCTACTTTATATCGGTTCAATTCGAGAGGTAAAGTATCCAGATTTGCCTGCTAAAGTACTAGTAGTTCCAAAGAAAAATAGTAGATTTCGCATGTGTGTAGACTATAAGGACTTAAATAAGGTGTGCCCAAAGGACTCGTTCCGTTGCCGAACATTGATCAAATGATTGATGAAACAGACGGGCATGAGTTAATGAATTTACTCGATGCTTACTCCGGGTACAATAAAATTATAATGAACACGGTTGATTAGGAAAAAATTTCATCCATAACGAATTTCGGCACATATTTCTATAATGCGATGCTCTTCGGGCTAAAGAACGCCGGAGACACTTACCAGTGGCTCAGAAACAAAATGCATGTAAAACAAATAGGGAAAACCATGGAAGTTTATATAGACGATATGCTTGTTAAGTCTTTGAATGCAGGTGATCATCTTAAACACTTGCAACAAACTTTTGACATCCTAGGGAAGTATAACATGAAGCTTAACCCTCGAGAAGTGTGCGTTCTGGGTCAGCTACAACAAGTTCCTGGGATTCCTGGTGTCACAAATGAGTATTGAGGTTAACCCCGACAAAATCAAAGCCATCAAATACATCCCAGACCAGCTATCAAGTGTAAAAGAGGTTCAAAGGCTCCTGGGGAGATTGACTGCTTTGAGAAGGTTCATTTCCCGATCTTTAGAGAAAGGCCATCATTTCTTCTCATTACTCAAAAAGAAGAAAAACTTTGAATAGACCCCGGAATGTCAGCAGGGTTTGAGGGGTTTTAAAACGTACTTGTCAAGTGTTCTGTTATTATCAAAGCCGGAGGAAGGCAAAAAACTATTAATCTATCTAGCAATCATGGAGGTAGCATTAAGCGCAGTTTTAGTCCACGAGGAAAGATTCCTTCGAGATGCTCGCCATTTTAGTTCTAAGAAAGGTCACCCTCAATCCGAGACCCAAACAAAAAAACTTTGTCCAAACTGGGAGGGACCGTATCAGGTCCTCAATATCATCGGAAAAGGATCCTACAAACTTGGCACGATGGACAGCGAGAAATTATGAAGCAATTCAAAACGTATCACTTCTCAAACAATATTACTGCTAAGGTACGACCTTCTCCATTTTCACTTATATTGTATACTAACCAATTGCAGGTGTTCGATGGAAAACAATTGAGTAATTCTCCAATACAAAGTCCTTAGGTTTGAAAGCACGCGTTGCACTCTTTTTTCCTCAGACCGGTTTTTATCCCAAATGGGTTTCTCCGGTGATGTTTCTAACGAGGCAACCATTGTTTGTGCTACCTTGGGGAAATTCAACAGTATCCGATATTTCTTTACAATCTCGAATACTGGGGGAGCATCACCCTCTCGAATGTTGTAAGAAAAAGTGTGTGTCAAAAGGGTCTCGATAGGAAAACTTTATAAAGGGACAAACGGTCGAACGAACTGTGCCCATGTAGATTATTCGAGCCCTAACATCGAACGTGTACGCATGTATAATCATCTGTTAAGAGAAGTATTTTTTCTTTGACAAATATTTCATGTCTTAGAAAATTTTACCTTACAATTTCAGACTTATGATCTATTATGGAAATTGGCTCAACGGCCAATCACAACTAAAGTTCGAACAACTAACCCTACATTCGGGGACTGCTATCCGAAAAACCGACATGATCGAATTACCAAGATCTCGAGATCATAAGACCTTAAAAAGGCAACCCTCGATTCCAAAGGCTACGGCCAAAACAACACGGCTCGGAGACGTCCGAATTCCGCAATAAACTGGTCTCCTAATACTTTCAAAAAAAGGTTAAAAAGGCTACCCTCGGCAAAATTATAAAGGGTTACAATAAAATCAACCCTCGAAAACCTTAAGGGGCACCAAATTTTTTGAACTCTCGAACAAGCTTACGTTAAGGCATAACGAAGCAGAAGGTTTCGATGACACTAACCCTCAAAAATCCTAATGGAAATAGATTTATCTCGTGCTAAGGCATAACAAATTTTAATGTGATTAACTTTTTAAGCCGAAAAAGGAGAAAAGCCATTCTTTTTAAGGCCATATCTGCCTAATTCAAGAGCCTAAGGGTCTTTTTTTTAGTTCGAGAAGTCATCCTTACTCAACTAAAACATAAGGGTCATTCTACTTCGAGTTCGAGCAAGTACCTACTCGATTACAAAGACTACATTAGTCCGACTTCGATCAAATTGCCTAAGCCTCGTACTCATGAACAAAATTTTCAGAAGGCATGGACGAAACAAAATTTTCACAAGGCAGAAATTGAAATAAAAGACAAGTCAGAAAGCGAAGAGATCTTTTATATATATGAAAATATTTACAAATACCGATCAGGGTCCTACACAATAATTCTAAATCCTAAGTGCCTAAGTTTCCGCAGGAGCTACATCCTCACCATTGGGATCTCCTCCGGTCTCAGATCCACTCACGCTCCCGAAATCATCATCATCAGAAAAGAGCAATGCTATGACTTCAACCTTAAGCTCTTTCGCATTCTCGATCTCGACAGCAAGGTTAAAAAAACGAGCATGAATCTCATCAAGAGTCTCTCTTTGAGACTGGCACTTGGCATGCTCGGCAACCCAGTATGCTCGAGTTTGAGTAGCATCGGCAAATTTATTTGCTCGAGATTGAGAGGACTCAGAATCGATTGGTAGACAGGTGCAATCGCCTTAGCATCGGCCTTAGCCGTCTCAACCTCAGATTCTGCCACTGCAAGCTCCGTGTCCAACCGAACCTGCAACTCTTTAATTTTATTGGCTTGTTCCAAGTTTTTCTCTTTCATGCCTTGGAGCTGGCTTTGGTCGAGGATAACTAAGCTCGAGCAGCCTCTTTCTCTAAGGCAAGACGGTCCATCTTTTGCTTCCACATTGCGATCTCCGCCTTCACCACATCTACCTCTCCTCGGAGTTGCACAATCGTTTTGTGTTGCCGCTGGACCTGTGAGATCGAATCATTAGCCATCTGTCACGACCCATTTTGCCTAAATAGGTCATGATGGCGCCTAACACCATAGTTAGGCCAGCCAACTGCAGAATTATGATTAAGTCTCTATTTTTTTTTTTGTTTAACCAAATCAGATATACTAACATTTTTCAAGTAAATGAAGAAAACTAGCAAAATCATAAAGTACTGACATAGCCATACAAATCCCAAAAAAATGAATATTCTCTACAGTGTGTGCCAGAACCCGGTGTCACCAGCTACGGGCGACCAATAGAATATACACAAAAATATACAAAACACTGTCCTACTATATGAATCAGAATAGACAGAAAATCATAAATACAGGAAAGAACTCCTTCGACTGCGGATCGACATGAGAAAGAAGACAGCTCACCGTAGAAGTCCCAGAAAGTGCTCACTGATACGCACCCGAGTGATGTCCGGATCCACCTGCCTCCAACCCTGTACATTTAAGTACAGAAGTGTAGCATGAGTACATAAACAACATGTACTCAGTAAGTATCTCGTCTAATCTCGAAGAAGTAGAGACGAGAGGCCGACTCGACACTTACTAAGGTCAATTAATATTTATATACATAAGTGTGAATATGGGATGATCAAACATGGAAATTTTACAAGTAATGGCAGGTTATAGCATGTAGTATAAGTCAGGAATATTACAACATCAAATTTATAATTTATCAAGTGAGATAACGGCAAAATGAAGCATATACAAGCTTTTCCACAATTAACATGCGCACATAATACCGAGGCGACGGCGCGAACCAACAGAAATAAATGTGCACTTGCCGAGGGTCGACGACGCGCCTATAGATGCATCTATTCATACCGAGGCAATCGGCCCGATCCACAAACAAGAATAAAATATCAATTTCGCATACATGACACATAAATGGTCAAAATACAAAATCAAACATGATCAACCATAGAAATAAGCTCATATCCTCATTTTTAAGTCTCTAGTTCATACTAGGTGTTCATGACAATAATTTAACATAACAGATATATTTAATAGGCATGATGTAGGTCCTAAGCTACCCCGGACATCTAACATAGTAGTAGCTATGTACGAGCTCCCGTCATCTAACGCGTGCATAGTCCCCGCATTTAGCAACAAGTACTCAACAAAAAACCTAAGGGGACAATTCCCTCTTACAAGGTTAGAAAAGAGACTCTCCTCGCTCTGAAGCGCTCTTTCAATCACAAGACTAGGCTCCAAGCTCAATTCGAAGCCGAACAAGCACCAACTAATTTAAATAAAGCAAAACTGACCAATAATTGCTCACAAGGTTGAATTCTAGCTAATTAAGTGATTTTCCCAACCTTTCCCGCAAGTTTGCTAAATTCCAAACCCCGAGCCCACGTGCCCGAATTCCGAGATTTTTCAAAGAAATTATTCTCTCTAACCTAAGGATTCCTAATATGTAAATTTTTGTCCATTACATAACTAATTAGGTGGTTAAATCATAATTTTACCAAAACCCTAGGTCTAGTCCTAACCCTTGATTTTATTTGATGCTTTTGTGTTAAATCTACCTAAGGTTCATGTATTTAAGCTAAGAGTGTGTGGGGATTACTTACCTTGTGATATTGTGTTGAAACCCTCTCTTTGAAAGCTCCAAAATCGCCCCAAAATCGGATAAGAAATGAGAGAGAAGGGTTGGAGTTCGTATTAAATGAACTCCACTGGCCCAGCGATTTTCGCTTTTGCGAGCTCATTTCCGCACCTGCAGAGACCGCTTATGCGGTCGTTTAGCCGTTTCTGCGTTTCAGGGGGGTGACCAGACCGCTTCTGCGGTCGCCTATCCACATAGGCGGTACCGTTTCTGCGGTCCCAAGGTCGCATCTGCGATCCCCCTTCCCTTCTCCCTTTCTGCTTCTACGGTAGAATGACCGCTTATGTGGTCACCGCTTCTGCGGTCAAAGAGTCGCAGAAGCGGTTATGACAGAAGCAGCAGAAGATGTTTCTTTTCAAAGTCCGACTTCGCTCAAACCTCGACCATTTGACTCTCGGGGCTCCCGAGGCCCACCCGAACATACCGACGAGTCTGAAATCACAAGGCGGACCTAGTCGAACCTTCGGAACAGCCAAAACATTATTAATTCAAGGAATTGGACCCCAAAAACAATTGATCCAATTTAAAGAACTTCAAGTTCTTAATTTCCTACCAACGGCTCAAAACGCCCTTAAACTACTCGGATTGATACCAAACTTTACGGGTAGGTCTTATATGATATTTCGGACTTGTACCAAGTTTCGGAATCGAAATACGAACCCGATACCTATGAAAACAATAATTTCTTAGTTTATTTAAATCTTTGAAACTTAAACTTAACAATTTTTACAAAAAATTCCATTACTCGGGCTAGGGACCTCGGAATTCGATTCCGGGCATACGCCCAGTTCCCATATTTTCCAGCGGACCCTCAAAAATTTCCGGATCGTGATTCCGGGTCCGTTTTCCCAAAATATTGACCGAAGTCAAACTTGGTCTTTTTAAGGAGACTTAAGAAGCAACTAGGTTTATTCTTGCCCAAAATTCTTCTAACTTCCGATCCACCCGCCCTCGTAAGTCATAATTTAGCTAAAGCAAATGCGAAAAGTATTATTTAAGGGAACGGGGTTTGAAAATGCAAAACGACCAGTCGGGTCGTTACATTCTCCACCTCTTAGACAAACGTTCGTCTGCGAACGAATATAGAAAAGTACCTGGGCTGCTGAATAAGTGAGGATATCAGCTCCACATGTCCTCCTCGGACTCCCAGGTCGCCTCCTCGACCGGTTGGCCCCTCCACTGGACTCTCACTGCAGAAACCCTCTTGGAACTTAGCTGGCGGGCCTGCCTATCAACAATGGCAACTGGCTCCTCTTCGTAACCCAAACTCTCATCTAACCGAATGGTACTGAAATCCAACACATGTGAGTAGTCGACATGGTATTTCCGGAGCATCGATACATGGAAGACTGGATGGACTCTTGAGAAACTGGGAGGTAGTGCAAGCTCATAGGTAAACTCTCCAACTCGCCTCAACACCTCAAAGGGACCAATAAACCTTGGGCTTAGCTTGCCCTTCTTCCCGAATCTCATAATGCCCTTTATGGGCGAAACCTTCCAGAGGACTTTCTCACCAACTGCAAATGATACATCATGCGCCTTCTGATCCGCGTAGCTCTTCTGTCTGGACTGAGCTGTGCGGAGCCTCTCCTGAATCAACTTTACCTTATCCAAGGTATCTTGGACCAAATCTGTACCAAGAAACTTAGCCTCACCAGGCTCAAACCATCCGATAGGAGAACGACAATGCCGACTATACAATGCCTCATACGGGGCCATCTCTATGTTGGACTGATAACTGTTATTATATGCAAACTCAACCAAGGGTAAGAACTGATCCCGCTGCCCTCCAAAGTCGATCACACATGCTCTAAGCATATCCTCTAATATCTAAACTGTCCGCTCCGACTGCCCGTCGGTCTGAGGATGAAATGTCGTGCTAAGCTCCACGCCGGTTCCCAACTCATTCTGGACAGCTCTCTAGAAATGGGAAGTGAACTGAGGGCCTCTGTCTGATATGATGGAGACCGACACACCGTGCAATCTCATTATCTCCCAAATGTAAATCTGAGCATATCTCTCTGCCGTATAGGTAGTCGCCACTGGAATGAAATGGGCAGACTTGGTCAGTCTATCCATAATAACCCACACCGAATCAACCTTCCGCTGAGTCCGCGGCAACCCAACCACAAAATCCATAGCGATGCGCTCCCACTTCCATTCCGGAATGGGCATCCGCTGAAGTAGGCCACCTGGCCTCTGATGCTCATGCTTGACCTACTGGCAATTCAAACATCCAGCTGCATACTCCGCAATGTCCTTCTTCATCCTCCGCCACCAGTAATGCTGCCTCAAGTCACGGTACATCTTTGTAGCACCTAGATGAATGGAGTACCTCGAACTGTGGGCCTCCTCTAGAATCCTCTCCCTCAAGCCATCAACATTAGGAACACATACTCGGCCTTGAAGCCGTAACACACCATCCTCGCCAATAGAGACCTCCTTGGCCCCTCCCTGTAGTACTGTCTCCTTGAGATTTGCCAAATATGGATCGTCGTGCTGGCGGGCCTTAATCTCCCCAAACAATGAAGACTGAGCAACCACACATGCTAGGACCCGGCTGGGTCTGAAATATCCAACCTCACAAGTCTGTTAGCCAAGGACTGAACGTCCAAAGCTAATGGTCTCATCTCCGCAGGAATGAATGCCAAATTACCCATGCTCTCCGCCTTCCTGGTCAAGGCATCCGCAACCACATTTGCCTTGCCTGGATGATAAAGAATGGTAATGTCATAATCTTTCAGCAACTCAAGCCACCTGCGCTGCCTAAAATTAAGGTCCCTCTACTTGAACAAATGTTACAGGCTGCGATGATATGTATAAACCTCACATGACACCCCATATAAATAATGCCTCCATATCTTAAGAGCATGAACAATCGCCGCCAACTCTAGATCGTGCACTGGGTAATTTTTCTCATGAACCTTTAACTGACGAGAGGCATATGTAATAATTCGCCCCTCCTGCATCAATACACATCCCAAGCCAACGCGAGAAGCGTTGTAATATACCGTATATGTCCCTGAACCGTAAGGCAATAAAAGAACTGGTGTCGTGGTCAAAGTCGTCTTGAGCTTCTGGAAGCTCTCCTCACAATCATCGGACCAACAGAATGGGGCCCCATTTTGGGTTAATCTGGTCAGAGGTGATGCAATGGATGAGAAGCCCTGCACAAATCATCGATAATAGCCTGCTAACCCCAGGAAGCTCCTGATCTCGGTCACTGAAGTAGGACGTGGACAACTCTGAACTGCCTCAATCTTCTTGGGTTCCACCTTAATACCCTCTCCTGACACTATATGCCCCAAGAATGCCACTGACTCTAGCCAAAACTCACACTTGGAGAATTTAGCATAAAGCCTCTACTCTCGCAAGGTCTGAAGCACTAACCTCATATGTTGCTCGTGCTGCCCCAGGCTACGTGAGTATATCAAGATGTCATCAATGAAGACAATGAGAAAAGAATCAATAAAGGGCCTGAACACTATGTTCATCAGATCCATAAATGCCACTGGAGCATTAGTCAAGCCAAATGACGTCACCAGAAACTCGTAGTGGCCATACCTTGTCCTGAATGCAGTCTTCGGAACATCTGAATCCCGAATCTTTAGCTCCCTGCAACTGATCGAACAAATCATCAATATGGGGCAATGGATACTTGTTCTTGATGGTGGCCTTGTTCAACTGGCGATAATCAATGCACATCCGCATAGTCCCATCCTTCTTCTTCACGAACAGCACTGGTGCACCCCACGACGATACACTGGGCCTGACAAACCCCTTTGCTAATAGCTCCTCTAACTGCTCCTTCAGCTCCTTAGGAGCCATACGGTATGGTGGAATAGATATAGGCTGAGTGCTTGGGTCCAAGTCGATACATAAATCAATATCACGATCTGGAGGCATGCGAGGAAGATCGGAAGGAAAAACACCGGCGAACCCCCGGACCACTGGCACTAAATCAATCATCGAAGACTCTGCAGCGGTGTCTCGAACATAAGCTAAGTAGGCCAAACACCCCTTCTCAACCATGCGTTGAGCCTTTAGGAAGGAAATAACCCTGCTAGGTGTATCCACAGTGGAGCCCCTCCACTCCAGTCTCGACAACCCTGGCATCACTAAAGAAACAGTCTTGGCATGGCAATCTAGAACAGCGTGATATGGGGATAACCAATCCATGCCCAGGATAACCTCAAAGTCGATCATATCGAGCAACAGGAGATCTGCCCTAGTCTTGAAACCACAGAAAGTAACCACACAAGACCAGTAGACCCGGTTCATAACCACAGAATCGCCCACAGGAGTGGACACATGAACAGGAACACCCAAGGGCTCAGGAGAAGTGGCCAGGAAATGAGCAAACAGAGATGATACATATGAATACGTGGACCCTGGATTAAATAATACCGATTCATCTCTACCACTGAGGGAAATAATACCTGTGATGATGGCATCTGAGGCTAATGCATCCGGCCTAGCCGGAAGAGCGTAGAATCTAGCTGGAGCTCCGGCTGCCTGGCCTCCACCTGACTGAGGAGTAGCTACCTGACCTCTCCCCGTCTGGCCTCCACCTCTGGATCGGCCTCTACCACTCTGCCCTCCACCTCTAGATAACTGGCCCGCTGGTGCTGGAGTCGTGGGCTGCTGCCCCTACTATACTGCCTTGCCCCTAAGCCTGGGGCAATATCTCCTCATGTGGCCTGGATCGCCACACTCAAAACAACGTGGTGCGGCGGCCTGCTATCCTGATGACTGTCCCTGATGGCTCGTAGATCCCATGGGAGGAGCCTGGATAACTGGTGGACGATATGAAGCCTCCAGCATAGCACTGAAGTAGGGACCTAAAGAACCCTGAATACCCATTGGTAGAACCCTGAGGACCTGAATACCCACTGGTAGAACCTGAATAGCTGGAGGGCGGTAGGAACTCTCTGGTATGGCACTGAAATAGGGGCGTGCTGGGGCACACCGGGCGGGAGGTGGTGGTGCTGAAGATGGGGGCCTACTGGACTGACCCCTCCCAAACTGACCTCTGCCCCTAGCTGGGGCACCTCTGAACTCTCCAAGGAATCTTGCTCTCTTGTCCTGCTGCATCTGCTCCCTACCCTTCTGACGATAACCCTCAATCCGGCGAGCAATCTCGACCACAAGCTGATACTCTGTACCCATCTCTACCTCTCGGGCCATCCCCGATTGAATACTGGGCTGCAATCCGGCGACAAACCTCCGCACTCTCTCTACATCTATCGGAAGTATCATGAGTGCATGGCATTATAACTTAGAAAACCTCACCTCGTAGTCGGTCACAGACATCTGACCCTGATCAAGGTGCTCAAGCTGATACCGCAACTCTTCTTTCTCAGAGCGCGGAATATACCTGTCCAGAAACAACTGCACAAACTGACCCCAAGTGATGGGAGGAGAATCAGCGGGCCTGCCAAGAATATAAGACTGCCACCACCTGCGGGCCCTGCCCTCAAGCTGAAAAGTAGTGAAATCAACTCCATGTGACTCCAATATCCTCATAGCGTGCAGCCTGTCCCTGCACCTATCAATGAAATCCTGAGCATCCTCATGACGCTCGCCTCCGAAGACTGGGGGGTGAAGTCTGGTCCATCTGTCTAGTAACTTCTGCGGATCATACTCCACAGCTGGCCTAGGCTGGGGTACAGCTCCAGCAACTGGCTGAACCCCCTCTGCGGGCTGGGCACCCGGAGTCTGATATACTGCTGCTGCATGAACTGGAGCCTGAGCAGTAGGGGTCTGTGCACCCCCTCCTGCCTGCGAAGCTGCTGGGTCTGCTGGAAATAAACTAGCCTGAGTCATGGTGTCCATGAACCGAAGCATACGGCCCATGACCTCCTGAAACCCCGGCGCAGTCATGAAATTAACCGGAGTAGGCACGACTGCAGGCGCCTCGCCCTGCTCCTCAGTAGTGGGGTCCTCCACAGGGTCTGCTGGTGGCGCAACTGGAATAGCTCTGGGGCTCCCTCGTCCCCTACCACGGGCTGGTGCCCTCCCCCAGCCTCTACCTCGGCCTCTGGCAACGGGGGGAGCAGCTCCTCCCGGGTCCGGAACATCGGCGGTACGGGTTCTCACCATCTGTGAGAGAATAAAAGAGGAAACTTAGTACACTGACCCTTGCACGATGAAGAATGAATAAAGAGTAGTCTTTCCTAACACCCTATAGCCCCTCGAAGATAAATACAGACGTCTCCGTACTGATCTACAAGACTCTATTAGGTTTGCCCGTAACTTGTGAGACCTACGTGAACCTAGTGCTCTGATACCATGTTGTCACGACCCATTTTGCCTAAATAGGTCATGATGGCGCCTAACACCATAGTTAGGCTAGCCAACTGCGGAATTATGATTAAGTCTCTATTTTTTTTTGTTTAACCAAATCAGATATACTAACATTTTTCAAGTAAATGAAGAAAACTAGCAAAATCATAAAGTACTGACATAGCCATACAAATCCCAAAAAAAATGAATATTCTCTACAGTGTGTGCCAGAACCCGGTGTCACTAGCTACGGGCGACCAGTAGAGTATACACAAAAATATACAAAACACGGTCCTACTATCTGAATCAGAATAGACAGAAAATCATAAATACAGGAAAGAACTCCTTCGGCTGCGGATCGACATGAGAAAGAAGACAGCTCACCGTAGAAGTCCCAGAAAGTGCTCACTGATACGCACCCGAGTGATGTCCAGATCCACCTGCCTCCAACCCTGTACATTTAAGTACAGAAGTGTAGCATAAGTACATAAACAACGTGTACTCAGTAAGTATCCTGTCTAATATCGAAGAAGTAGAGACGAGAGGTCGACTCGACACTTACTAAGGTCAATTAAAGTTTATATACATAATTGTGAATATGGCATGATCAAACATGGAAATTTTACAAGTAATGGCAGGTTATAGCATGTAGTATAAGTCAGGAATATTACAACATCAAGTTTATAATTTATCAAGTGAGATAATGGCAAAATGAAGCATATACAAGCTTTTCCACAATTAACATGTGCACATAATACCGAGGCGACGGCCCGAACCAACAGAAATAAATGTGCACTTGCTGAGGGTCGACGGCGCGCCTATAGATGCATCTATTCATACCGAGGTGATTGGCCCGATCCACAAATAAGAATAAAATTTCAAGTTCGCATACATGACACATAAATGGTCAAAATACCAAATCAAACATGATCAACCATAGAAATAAGCCCATCTCCTCATTTTTAAGTCTCTAGTGCATACTATGTGTTCATAACAACAATTTAACATAACGGATATATTTAATAGGCATGATGTAGGTCCTAAGCTACCCGGACATCTAACATAGTAGTAGCTACACACGGGCTCCCATCACCTGACGTTTGCGTAGTCCCCGAATTTAGCAACAAGTACTCAACACAAAACCTAAGGGGACAATTCCCTCTTACAAGGTTAGAAAGGAGACTCACCTCACTCCGAAGCGCTCTTTCAATCACAAGACTAGGCTCCAAGCTCAATTCGAAGCCGAACAAGCACCAACTAATTTAAATAAGGCAAAACTAATCAATAATCACAAGGTTGAATTCTAGCTAATTAAGTGATTTCCCCAACCTTTCCCGCAAGTTTGCTAAATTCTAAACACCGGGCCCACGTGCCCGAATTTCGAAATTTTTCGAAGAAATTATTTTCTATAACCTAAGGATTGCTAATATGTAAATTTTTGTCCATTACATAACTAATTAGGTGGTTAAATCATAATTTTACCAAAATCCTAGGTCTAGTCCTAACCCTTGATTTTATTTGATATTTTTGTGTTAAATCTACCTAAGGTTCATGTATTTAAGCTAAGAGTATGTGGGGATTACTTACCTTGTGATGTTGTGTTGAAACCCTCTCTTTGAAAGCTCCAAAATCGCCCCAAAATCGGATAAGAAATGAGAGAGAAGGGTTGGAGTTCGTATTAAATGAACTCCACTGGTCCAGCGATTTTTGCTTTTGCGGGCTCATTTCCGCACCTGCGGAGACCGCTTATGCGGTCGTTTAGCCGCTTCTACGGTTCGGGGGGGTTGACCAGACCGCTTCTGCGGTCGCCTATTCGCATAGGCGGTATCGCTACTGCGGTCCCAAGGCCGCATCTGCGGTCGCCCTTCCCTTCTCCCTTTCCGCTTCTGCGATAGAATGGCCGCTTATGCGGTCACCCCTTCTGCGGTCAAAGAGCCGCAGAAGCGGTTATAACAGAAGCAGCATAAGATGTTTCTTTTCAAAATCCGACTTCGCTCAAACCTCGACCATTTGATGCTCGGGGCTCCCGAGCCCCGCCCAAATATACCGACGAGTCTGAAATCACAAGGCGGACCTAGTCGAACCTTCAAAACACCCAAAACATTATTAATTCAAGGAATCGGACCCCAAAACTAATTGATCCAATTTAATGAACTTCACGTTCTTAATTTCCTACCAACGGGTCAAAACACCCTTAAACTACTCGGATTGATACCAAACTTTACGGGTAGGTCTTATATGATATTTCGGACTTGTACCAAATTTCAGAATTAAAATCCGAACCCGATACCTATGAAAACAATAATTTCTTAGTTTATTTAAATCTTTGAAACTTAAACTTAACAAATTTTACAAAAAATTCCATTACTCGGGCTAGGGACCTCGGAATTCGATTCCGGGCATACGCCCATGTCCCATATTTTCCCACGGACCCTCAGAAATTATCGAATCGCGATTCCGGATCCGTTATCCCAAAATATTGATTGAAGTCAAACTTGACCTTTTTAAGGAGACTTAAAGAAGCAACTAGGCTTATTCTTGCCCGAAATTCTTCTAACTTCCCATCCACCTGCCCCCGCAAGTCATAATTTAGCTAAACCAAATGCGGAAAGTATTATTTAAGGGAACGGGGTTCAAAAATACAAAACGACCTGTCGGGTCGTTACACCATCACTCCCAAACCGAGGTCATGAGCATCTAAGACTTTATTTACCTGCTCGGTCTGTTCGCTTTGTTCTTTCTGGGCCACGACCAGCTCAGCTTGGAGGCCTTTGATTTCTTTTTTTTCTCTTTGCCCACCGAGTAGACAGAGAGCATTTTTCTCCTTGGGGAGCCCTCAAAATTTTAGCCTCATATCGACTCAACTCAATTGGTATTAGTTGAAATTACGTGTCCTTAAAATTACATTATAAGTTTAATTGTTATCCAGTTTTAGGGTACACAACAATAAATATGATGGAAAAGAAACTAACGGTTAATAGCATTCTAATATCACACCATAAAGGTAACTCATGAACATACAATATGAGTCTAAAATATGACACTGACTGTCAACCATTCCAAGATGCGGAATCACAAGTACATGAGCTACTAGAATTTATTAATATACATTATTTTGAAAGAAATACAATATTGTTTGGTAAAATGAAACAATACAGAAGAAATGGAAAGATGACTAAGGCCTGCGAATGGAATACAGTTCTACTTTGAGTCGCCTATCTGTATCCGCCACCTCTCACGAATCTGCTAGTACTATTATCTAAATCTGCACAAGAAGTGCAGAAGTATAATATGAGTATAACCAACCAAATATACTCCGTAAATTTCGAGCCTAACCCTGACGAGATAGTGACAAGGCTAAAACAAGACACATACATATAATCTGTGCATTTAAATAATAAGAAATAACGAGATAACAAGTAAAAATAGCAGGTAAGATAACAGGATAATAACATGTGACAAAGTTAACAAGTATATAAGTAAAGAGATATAGAAGGAGAAGATAAAGAAAGGTATTACTAAAGTAAATCACAACTTATGCTTCTACAAGCAACTCAAACAAACCTTTCAAAACAATCGAGAAATAACATAGCCAAGTCCCCCGTTCATAGAGTAAAAAGACAAACATAAGGTAACGTAACAATAGCACGGAAGCATCCGTCATGCATGTTCATTCTTCCTCGCAAGCACGGGAGCACCCGTCGTGCAATATATCTCGCGTCGCAGTACGAAAATACCTGTCTTGTAATATTTCTTAACCTCACAGCACGGAAACACGATAGTGTAATATCACTCTTTCTCAACGCGAACACATAAAATAAGTACCAAACATGTTGAGGAACAACAACAATATAAAAAAATATTTAAATAATTATTTTGTTTAATGTGACCTCTATTTTAAAGGGTAAAATTTGAACTAAAGTTTGTAATTTTTTCATTACTTTTTTCTAATTTGTACATTTTTATTCCTAATCATATTTAATACTAAATGATATCTTTGACCTCTCTCTCCTTCTCCTTTTTTTGGATTCAAGCGTTCTTTTCTTCATGTAAAGGATACACGACCAAAAAAAAACTACAAATCATGCTCATCTTTTTAATCTCCAAATTGACCAATGGAAAAAATTACATTAGAATCTGATTATTTTGATAGTAATATATATGCAAGTAAATGATTACTTGCATTCACAATTCCTCTTGTTAAAAAACTGTAAAATCCATTCACAGGGTTTGAAGGATCCATCATATTCATATTCATAACAAGGATGATGCAAGTAAATGATTACTTGCATTCACAATTCCTCTTGTTAAAAAACTGTAAAATCCATTCACAGAGTTTAAAGGATCCATCATTTTTTTTTATAACCGTGGTTTTCAGGCATCGCTTTGCGAACCCGACTAATTGTACCCACAGGGTCTCGCTGTTTCAATGCGGGTGCACGATTAGTTCCACGGGGTCCTCGAGACGCGGCCAATTTGTAATGTCTTCAATGGCCCTGCGGGAGCTCGAACTGGCGACCTGAAGAACTTTGTCCTTAGGCATTTACCAGTTGAGCTACCCCTCAAGGTTGGATCCATTATATTCATATTCATAACAAGGATGGAAGTAGTTTTATTAAATTATACAAGATATATATATATATATATATATATATATATATATATATTGTTGAACAAAGGAATGAATGTCTCCTAGAAGCTCAGGTTTCTAAAAGAATTGTTGGGAGCAATGATGAGTGTTTCCTTTCGAGGGGAAATGATCATTCATAATCTGCCATTTTCCATGTTTAATGGGCACAAAGGAAGCTAAAGAAAAGATAAATTTTTTATTTTTTTTAAAAAACAAACATTTAAAAAAAAAACACACACACACTCTTCCCCTTTGTATTAAAACAAACAAAGTGTGAGAGAATGATACAGGCTAAAAATATGAAATTGTCATGTGTTATGAATAATTTGTACATTGGATATTATATTGGATGTCCATGTTGTGAATAGCTTAAAGATTAAATCTCCTATTTTATGTCAATCATCTTTACTTTTTATGCCTATAAAAGGCTATGTAATTGCAATGGAAAAATACACACAATTGAAGAAGAAAATCTCTTCCTTCCCTCTATCTCTATTTCTTGTTCATGTTTTATTAAATTATTTTTATTTCTCATAACACATTATCAGCACGAGTCTATAACTATCACGATATGTTATCTTCTTTTAAAGTTTTCTCTGATTTAAAATTATCAGGTACAACCTGTTTCTATCTTTTGCAAGAACAATGATATGTTTTGTTGGGTACTTAATTTTTCTCAATTATATTTTTTTAAAGAGAAAGATATTCATACTTCACCATGATTTCTTTATTTATCAATAAGGATGTGATGATTTTAATAAATTGCTTCTTAATTGATTTGCTTTATTAAAATATGAATAGAAATAATCATCAATAGACTTAGATAACAAGAGTATTTTCTTGACATTAGAGCATATCCAAAATATGATTATAAATAGTGTTTGCATCATTAAAATATTGCATCTTACTTTGAGTAAATCCAAGAAGTTTTTATTAATTATTCATCTTCTTCTGTATAAAAACAAAACATCATTTTACATTATTGTGCAGTACAACATGATATACTATACTAGCTACATGTAATTATTTATTTTGACAAGCTTACATACAGAATATTAGTACACATGAAGTTACTATGCAGGTATAGATTTTATGATATTAAAATTTTATATTCTTTAGGTACACTCATAATTCTTTTATGTGATCAATCTAGAAAAGTGATATACTTCTATTTTGGCAGCGAATATATATATATTGCTTTAGACACATGAATGATAATAATATTTATATCATGGTCCATTAACTAATTAGATGCACATATCATCAATCTAAGTTGATTATTTCTTCAAGAATTGTCCTTAAAAATAATAACTTTGAGGAGCAACAATATTTGATGAGCTTTAATATCCCGATTGAGATATGTGATTGTATGGCGACCAGTTAATTAGCTTTCTAGATCTTATGATAATGTAGTTTAATTTTTGCATCAAATTAAATATGTGATAAGGTGATGCAGATACTAGACGATTTTTTACTTATAATAATTGAAAGTGGTAATACTTTAAAGCCTTATGATGACTAGATGTAATAATGTCATTAATTGAGGGTAAGACGATGGGTTTGAGTCCCATAGCATTATAATGATCAGAGTTGGGTCCGAGTCCCAAGTCATTATGGCCTAACATGCCTTTATATGAGTAGGACATTGAGTTTGAGTGTCACTATACCATATCAATGATATATAATGACTAAAGAAAAATAAAATATTTTTCCTAGAAAAGTCATAATTATTTTCCCACTTGATTTGCTCCATTCTTGAAGTGAATATGGTAGCTGGCATAATAAGTCTAAATAGAGACAAGTGGTTGACGAATGAATATTGTTGTGACAAATGCAAATATAATAATAGTCATCATTATGGTAATTATAAAAATGAAGAACAATAATGGTTCTCAAAATATATCCTCAAAAAAAATTTATTATAATAAAGCACATGGCTATGATTATACTCCATTCTTGGAAGAGAATGTGACTTGTGATAAATATTGAGAATGCATACTAATTCATGACGGTGAATATGGCAATATGTGATAAAAGTAATGAATAAAGACATGCAATGCATGATTGGATGAATACCACACAATTCACCTCTAAGGGAGGTCTGAGTGAAATAAAGATAATAAATATTATTCTGTGGTTACATGAATATGTCATTCGTCGCTTACATGTGATATGCCAAAAATATTTTGTCATGCCTTATAAAAGTTATTAAAGGCAAAATTAAAGCAAGAAATAATTTTGCTTATGATGAGTTTGACCATGATAATTATGATATGATTTTCTTCATAAATGAGACATTCACCATATAGATAGTGTGATAAAAGATCTTGTAGTACAAAATTAATTAAGAGTTTCGGAAGAGCTAATTTGTTACTACTAGGATGAAATTGTTTATTACATTAATATTGTAGTAAATCTCAAAAGAAACTTTGAGTTTCAAATATATTAGCCAAAGTGGTTGTCATATTGAGACTATAAATGAAATGAAGATTGAATATATTTTATATTGCTATAATCATACCGGATAAATATGAAAGGTTACCTGATTTATCTTCTATTTGTACTGCACAAGTATAAGCATGATGATAGTGTCACATCTCTTTTTTCTCACTACACCCCCTAAAGGGTATAATAAAGGAAGTTTTTTCCAATTTAAGTGACAATCAAAACGGGATTCATTTATTTATTAAATTCAGAGTCGCCATTTGGGATAATTTAGGGTGTCCCAAGTCACCGGTTTCAAATCCAGAATCGAGGAAAGATTGACTCTGTATTACAGTCCGCGAACCAAAAATCCGAGTAAGGAATTCTGTTAACTCGAGAGAAGGTGTTAGGCATTCCTGAGTTCCATGGTTCTAGCGCGGTCGCTCAACTGTTATATTCGGCTTAATTATCAAATTTTAAACAATTATGAACCTATGTGCAAATTTTAACTTTTCAACCGCTTTTATTCATATTTTAAAGAGAATTGAAATATCATTAAAACACGCCTTGAACCACATCACATAAATGCACCCACGATTTTTGACATATTTTAACTTCGTTGGGATTTGAATTTGGGTCACATAAAGAAGCACCCGAGTTTAGGAAAGTAATATTATTAAACACGCGCCTAAAGCAACTACGGGTTTGCGACTTTGCGAGGGCCATGGAATTAGCTAAATGGCACGCCTCGGGTTCTAATTATTTTAGAGAAATGATTAATAAGGACTACGCAATTTGTTATTTTTTTTTTGGCATAGCGCACCTCAAACCCATTTTAAAAGGAAGTAAACTATGCCTATGAGATTTACACCTTGTTTAAATAAACTTGATTCTACTAACTGAATTGGAACCCAATAAGGAGAAGGTCATTTATTTTAAAGTCCAATGCTGGCCATCTCTCAGGTTAGGCCCAAAATCCCATTTGTAGGCAAACAACAGGCTGGACCTCTGAAGGCCCAGCATAAATACCATAGACAAACCCAATTGAAACACACAACAACTGGGGCACAAGACACCAGGAACAAATCCTGGAGAGCCCAATTATGAGAGTCTTGCGGCTAATATTGGGCCTGGGGTCCAAATGAACCCAACTACAGGCGAGATGGCCTAAAGAGAACTTCAAGATAATCAATACATAGAGAAGAGCCCAAGAGGCCCATATCTTGTATGCTTAACATCGCAAGATCAAACCATTACTACGCTGATAATTGATTAGAGTTTAATTTTAAAAAAAAAAACATACTCAAACTATGATCACATGCATATATTGATTATCCCAACCACAGGAACCAAATTTAGGCGAGACACATTAATTGTTGACCACTTTCATGCTTTGAAATTATTTCCAATTATCCTGAATTGATTGTTCAAATACCTATTGCTCATAGAAGATGTATACACTTATGCAAGCTAATGGATTAATTCTATAACCACTGCTTATATTCATATAGTACATCAAAAATTAAAGCTCAAACCTACAGTTAAACATGCTAATAGACTATGAAATTTGAGGGAATTCAATACCACAATTGACCAAGCTACTAGGAAACTATCATGTTCACCCACACTAGGTCAGTGATAGAAACTGATAGTGCCTCCATGAGCCATAAACTAAGCTATCAAACTTATGGTACTTCTGTACATTTCAAATATGCAACACTTGAGGAAATCAAGGGGAGGGGTGAACTAAGAACTGATACACAAATCATTCTAAGTAATAATTACAGGCTAACTATGAACATAAAGTAAAGAAAAAAAAACTTTAACAAGCAAGCAAATCATTTCGATAAACTGAAATCAATCTCATGTTTCAACATCCCCAGTTTAATTCATTTTCCAATCTATCTCACAGCCATCATGGTTACAAGAAAATGTACCTGAAATGATAAAAAGGAATGAACAAGGAGAATCAGTAGCTAGATTTGAGCAGAGAATGAACCAATAACAAACAATCCAGATTCAATGGTGAAACCCAGAACAATAGGTCAAAAATTTGATGGAACAGTAAACTCAACAGTGCAAAACCCCAAAAATGCAATCTGAACAACTGGTACCGAAATCTAATAACCACGCCACCCAAAAGAAATCATTGACTAACTTTCAAACTATTTCAAACTAGAAGGTGAACACTAACACTGATCTAAAGATGACTTTCCCCAAAAAATATTTTTTTTAAAAACTCAAACTCGATGAAACAATAGCAGCTTATATTTTCTGTATTTTTCTTATATTTTAGCTCTCTAATGCTTAGATTTTAGAATGTGTACCCCCTCAAATGAAAGGAAGAAGGTCCTTAAATAGGCGTAACTAAGGCAGCCCTATCTTAACTATTAATTCCTTATTTTACCCCTGTCAAACCAATTTATTTTTACCCTCTTGCCCCTCTAAGGATATGAAAATTCATGCCCCTAACAAACCCATGTTTTTCTTATCTTCTAGGTCCTTTCCTCTTAACAGAAAAGATTCCCACCTATACTAAAATCCCTGAATTACCCTTATTTCAATCAATTATTACAGACTTTAACTCTCCCTTTGAGACTCCTATATTTTTAGGCTATCAATTGACTCCACCTAAGATACTCTAAGATGTCACAACAGCCCTAATCAAACACTAAGAGATTCAAACAGATCAAAATAAAATAAAGATGCAGAAAACCTGCTAGCAATTAAACAATCATAACATGAATAACACAACCAGTATTTCCAATATCATTTAAACTAATTATACAAACAGAGACTCAATTATATACTTGTCTCAATTAAACAATAATTAAAACAGTTCTGGACCTAAACTAATCAACTTGAGATAAAGACCCAAAGAGCAAAATCTATGCAATTGACTCAACAGGACGTACAGGATTCTGAACTCGAGACTCAGAGTCTGAATCAAAGGAAAAGAAAATGAGGAGGAGAGTGACTCAATTAACCAGAGATGATAAAGAACGTCTTACCTAATTGAAGTGACTTGAGACAGAACCAGCCCCAATCGAGACAGAACCTCAAAAGATTCGTTCATGATATTGACCTCAGGAAACCTAGATCTTGAAATTCGACCGGTTTTGGAAGCCTTTGAGAGGATTTGAGGGTGGATGTTGGATGGGGGAAACAAAGCGACCACAGGGTGTGATCTTGGAGTGATTTGGTGGTGTCGCCGCTACCGGAGGAATTTTTGGACGGCGCTAGGTTTCATGACTTTGAACCCAAATTCAAAGAATTCTGTGTTTATTCGAGGCAAAATGGTCGTGGATTGGGGATAGGGAGATGTAGAGGGATTCAGGGTGTGATTTTTGTTGCCATTGGGGTGGTTTGAGTCGTCACCGCCGACGGGTTTGACGGAGCACGTTAGGGTGGCGGAGCATTCTCTAGGGTTTGGGAGGGCATGAGAGACGGGAATAGAGGGGTGGGGGTGTCCCTTCGGACAATTTTATATTAAATATCCCCGAGTTCCTGGCCGTTGAATCATGAAACCTCGACGGCCAGGATTGCAGGGATGAACGATGTCGTTTTGGGTATGGCTGAGGCGGCGGACCGGGTTGGGACGGGGATTGGGCTGGAACGGGTGGGCTTATGCATTTGGGTTGAGATAATTAAAATGACCTAACTTAAATTAAAACAAACCCAAATTCCTTTTCTCTTGTTTTTATTTCCTTTTCCTTTTTTCCAATTCTTTTCTCTAATTTCTTTTAATTCTCTTATTTCAAAATTAAACTAAAATCCCAAGTTAATTCTAAAACTAAATTAAACTACCAAATCAAATTAATTAACATTAACCATTATCACAAACTAATCAAATATCAAATTAAACGAAAACTAGCAAAATTCAAAGCTACAAATTGACCCATGCCAAGATAAAATATTTTTTGTACTTTTTGTATTTTTTGTAAGACTATTAATTACTAATTAACTCCAAAATATGTAAAATTAAATCCTAAATACAATGCATATTTTATGTATTTTCATATGAATTAAAATGGATGGACAAAATGCAAGCAATTAACATAAAATATCACAAAAATCCACAAAATTTCAAAAAATAAAAGAAATCCTTTATTTGAATTTATGGGAGTGATTTATGTAGGACAAAAATCACGTGCTCACAGCTGCCCCTCTTTGCTTGGAAACACGAAGAGTTTTCGTGCAAAGACAACTGAGCGGATACGAGCGATTGTTGTCCGTTTGAATACTCTGTGTGAAGCATTTTGAAAGATTTGACCGCACCCTGCTTCCGAGGTTGCCTACATATTCTTGGCTAAAAGAAATCAGGTCAGTGTAGTTCGGGAATATTTGGTAGCTAGGACTATCATGAAGCTGTGATTTCACTGTTGTTGCTGCTGCTACTGCTACTGCTTATTGAACCCCCTTATTACACCATGTCAAAATTAAAAAAAGCTAGACTAATCTATGATCTATGAATTACAAAATCCTATCTATATATCCAAACTTGATCTTGTGTTTCTTGTTGCCTTGTTTTCTTTGGTTCTCTCGGTGAAATCTATTGTTATCGCTTTGAATTACAAACTGAGATGTCTTCCCCTTTTTCAGGTGGATGCCTGACTGCTGAACTTGATATATTATTCAAAACTTGAATGTATTCCTCTGTTATACGGGCGGGCTCTCGACTTTAAAACTTGAATGTATTCCTCTGTTGTACGGGCGGGCTCCCGACTTCAAAACTTGAATGTATTCCTCTGTTATACGGGCGGGCTCTCGACTTCAAAACTTGAATGTATTCCTCTGTTGTACGGGCGGGCTCCCGACTTCAAAACTTGAATGTATTCCTCTGTTGTACGGGCGGGATCCCGACTTCAAAACTTGAATGTATTCCTCTGTTATACGAGCGGGCTCCCGACATTAGAGGAATTTTTGGGCGGCGCTAGGGTTCATGACTTTGAACCTAGATTCGAAGAGTTCTGGGTTTATTCGAGGCAAACTGGTCATGGATTGGGGATGGGGAGATGTAGAGGGATTCAGTGTGTGATTTTGGTTGCCATTGGGGTGGTTTGAGTCCTCACCGCCGGCGGGTTTGACGGAGCATGTTAGGGCAGCGGAGCATTCTCTAAGGTTTGGAAGGACATGAGAGACGGGAACAGAGGGGTGGGGGTGGCCCTTCGGACAGTTTTACATTAAATATCACTGAGTTCCTGGTCGTTGGATCATGAAATCTCGATGTCTAGGATTTCTTAGGGATGAACGGTGTCGTTTTGGGTATGGCTGGGGCGGTGGACTGGATGGGGACGAGGATTGGGCTGGAACGGGTGGGCTTATGCATTTGGGCTGAGATAATTAAAATGACCCAACTTAAATTAAAACAAACCAAATTCCTTTTCTCTTGTTTTTATTTCCTTTTCCTTTTTTCCAATTCTTTTCTCTAATTTCCTTTAATTCTCTTATTTCAAAATTAAACTAAAACCTTAAGTTAATTCTAAAAGTAAATTAAACTACCAAATCAAATTAATTAACCTTAACCGTTATCACAAACTAATCAAATATCAAATTAAACGAAAACTAGGAAAATTCAAAGCTACAAATTGAACCATGCCAAGATAAACTATTTTTTTTTTTTGTATTTTTTGTAAGACTCCTAATTACTAATTAACTCCAAAATATGTAAAATTAAACCCTAAATTCAATGCATATTTTTTGTATTTTCATATGAATTAAAATGCATGGACAAAATGCAAGCAATTAACATAAAATGTCACAAAATTTCACAAAATTTCAAAAAATAAAAGAAATCCTGTAAGGCCCCGTAAAAATTTGTGCTCAAAACCTAGTAGCTTGTGGTGTCCAAATCCGGATATGTGTTAGTCGAAATTGAAGTTGAAAATGCGGTCTATTATGAGATCGCATAATCAATATGCGGACCTCATAATCGTCGCATAAATTCCTCAAGGATTTGTGAAGGTCAATTCTGCGGTGCATTATGCAACCGCAGAACAGGAATGCGGACCGTATTTCTGTCGCAAACCCAGGCAAGGAAGTCAAATTTTAGGAGCACTTCTACGGTCCATTATGCGGACCACATTTTCACTCTACGATTGCAGAGTGCGACCGCAGACCCGACTCGGATCCAGATTTTCTAATTTTTCAACCCGATCTCTTCTTTAATAAAATACCCCAATCCTTTATTTTTACACATTTTCTAGATAAAACTAGAGAGAGGGGAGAGAGGGTTCCTGAGAGATAAAGTCTCATCCTCATTAAGTGATTCTCCCAATTCATCCAAGCCCGAAAAAAATCCCAACTACTTGTCTTCATCTCCACTCTTGCAGGTAAAACCCCCAACCCTTTCTCTTTGATTTCCAAATTTAAATAAAAAGGGGGATTCTCATGAATTGATTCTTGAAAATGGAAGTTTAAATACACATGCATGTTCTGTAAAACCTAAAAGCTAGTAAGAGAAGTTGGGTAGAAGAAAAGGCTTGCAAAAGAGGGGTTGACAACCTAAATAAGTTTGAGTAGTAAATGTGAACTTCGATTCTAAGATGTATGTGCTAACCTGTAAACTAGATTGACGTTTCTCGGATATTGGGTGAATTGAAAGTTGAAGTTAAAAAGGGAATCTGGCTCCAGGTATGTATGGCTAACCTTGATCTTTGTAGAATCGCCTTGTTTGGTGTACGAATGTTTGGTATGTGATATCTGTGTGGCTTATTCATAAAATTATTGTGATTATGATTGTGGTAAGAATTGAGGAACAAATGATGAAAGAAAATCGTAAATGATGCAACTGGAATAACTATGGCTTATTGTGGGCAATTGTCGTTGTGATGTAAAACACATGTGAGTTGTTGGATATGACGAAAACTAGTATTGATGGCTATGGAAATACTTGTAAATTATTAATGTTATTTCTTAAGATGTGTTGTTGTTGATCTTTGTGAATTGTTGATTGTTGTTGTGTTGTTGGTGAATTGTAACTGTACGGTGGGATCGGGTTGCGTGCCGCAACACGAAGTTATAAGGTGCGGGTTTGTGGTGATAAAGGTGGTCGGGGTAATAAGGGTGGAAAGTGATCGAAATCACTATTGAAATAAACATTTGAGAAAATTGTGAAATCATTGACGTAGAATTGTGGAAGGGTGAAACAGGAGAGATTGAAAACTTGTTTGGCTTGATTGTTCCTTTTCTTGTGCATTTGATTGTTGTTTCTATTACTGTTACTTACTTGCGTATGGCTTGAGTTTACTTGGAGCAAGTTTGTTCATACATACCAGTACAATTCAAGTGTACTGACGTCCCTTTTGCCGGGGGCGCTACATTCGTGTTATGATTGTAGGTGGATCCATATCAGGTACTCCAGTCCACCGACTGTAGCTCTTCATCACTTCCCGCCAACTGAATTGGTGAGCCCCTTTCCTTTCGGGGCCCTGCGTGGCTCATGCCGCCTTTATTCCGGAGTCTATTTTGGTTTTGTGTAAGGTATAGCCGGAGGCTTATTACCGACAAGTTCTATACTATCCTGTTGTATCTTTAGAGGCTCCGTAGATAGTAAATGTGGGTTGTGAACTTATGTAATTTTATAGCGGGCGATTTAAGTTGTAAACATTATTAAGTAACCAAGTATGTTGTGTATGTTTTGAAAAAAAAATGGCTTCACTTATCAAAATGATTAGTTCCTTGATTAACGAGTAATGAAAATACGGGGTATCACGTAGGATAGGAAAGGCACCCAGGTCCGCTTGACTGGGGCTACCCAGTTAGGAGCCGGTCATGTCCCTCGGTTTGGGGCGTGAAAAATCCTTTGTTTGAATTTATGGGAGTGATTTATGTAGGGAAAAAATCACGTGCTTACAGATAGAATCACAAGCCACAAGTAAACTAGAAATTTACTGAAACAAATATTAGTTGGCATCACCGGTTGGCCATCCCGGTTCAGTTATGATGCGAAAACTTAATTGAGAATTACATTGGCATATATTAAAGAATAGAAGATTCTTCAAGAATTCTCTTGTGCTTCTTATTCTCACGATATACCGGTTAAAGTTGAGATTGAATCCCTTGATTTCTGGAATGAATAAAGGGTGATAAATATATGGGCCCAGTCACATGTCATGTAGATAGTTTACTATTATATGATTTTAATAGATGCATCTATTCTATGGTCACATGTGTATTTATTATCAACTTGCAGTTTGGTTTTTGCAAGATTGCTTGCTCAAATTATTAGAGCACAGTTTCAAAATATAAATTATGATGATTTATCTTGATAATACTGCTTTAAATCCAAGTTGATTTAGCAAAAATTGTACGCCTCCAATTATAACTAAATCATTGGTTATGTGAACAAAACTCCCAAAAACGAAATTTGGTATGAGATGTATTATTTAATATACACCAGCACTTGTACGCATTTAGCCAAGTTATGAAAATTTCTCCCTATTACAATCGGTTCAGGGTCAGGAACCAAATAATTTCTATATAAAAATATGGATGTGTTATATGATTTAATTATGCCACCACAATGCACAGAAATGGATTCCCAAAGAAGGTTGGGAAACGTGTTGGTGATCCCAACATTAGGGGGAGAAAATAGACAGATGAGAAAGTGATACGTGAAATAAATTATTATGAATACATATAGATCCTCGTACAAGGAAATATGAACTTGGAGTTCAAGTTATAATTAATTTATAAACTATTGTCAGACGCATTTACTGACCCAAAGCTAAATATCATATTTCAGCTGCTAATGCTCCAAATAGAATAAAGTCCATGAGGGACAGAGTCTATGGCACGCATAAAGCATAATAGACCAATCGGTTCCAAAGATTAAACTCCTTGAAGAAGGAGAGGGGCAAATGTTCAAGATGGTCATAATAACGAGGCAAGTGCTCTATGCGAGAGGCTCAGGTACCTGAAAATAATGAGATAAAGAGATCTGAATAAGTTATGTCTTTATTGTGCAATAACTGAACCGATATAAAATGACCGTCGATGATGTTGTTAACATAATGTAACGTTCAATATTATTAATATTGACGAGGATCTTAAGCTCAAATCTGTCATGAAATTTGGACAAGATAAATGAATGGCCAAATGAAAAATACGCAATGAAATTGACTTCACTTGAAAAATATAAAGTTAGACGAAATCCCAACACATGAACGTATAAATCCAATGGAGGTAAATATGTTCTTGTGCGAAAAAGGTCAAGTCGATAGACATAAAGACGACTTGTGTCATAAGAATATTTGTAAATATCCTGACATCGATTATATAGAGACATGTTCTCTTGTGGTGGATGTAGTCATTTAAGATTTTAATCTGGAAATACCTGAAAAACTTGATATGCGTATAATGGAAATCATTAAAGGAATTAAATTGTTCTGAAGCATATTAAAATTTCCAAGGAATTTATTAAATAAGGCTTCAAAAATTCTTATACGAATTGAAACAATCAGGGCGCATGTGGTATAATTGCCCGAGAGAGTACTTGTTGAAAGAAGGGTACAAAAATGATCCAATTTGTCATTGTGTCTTTATAAAAAGGTCCGGATCTGAATTTGTTATAATCGCCGTGTATGTTGATGATTTAAATATCATTGGAACTCCTGGGGAGCTTCCAAAAATAGTAGACTGTTTGAAGAAAGAATTTGAAATGAAAGATCTTGGAAAGACAAAATTTTGTCTTGGTCTACAAATTGAGTATATGAAAGATGAAATATTTGTCCATCAATCAACATACAACGAAAATATTTTAAATCGATTCTATATGGATAAAATACATTCATTGAGTACCCCGATGATTGTGAGATTACTTGATATAAAGAAAGATCCATTCCGACCTCATGAAAATGATGAAGAACTTCTTGATGCCGAAGTACCATATCTTAGTGCAATTGGGGAATTAATGTATCTTGCCAATAATTTTTGACCAGATATAGCTTTCTCAGTAAGCTTATTGGCAAGATTTAGTTCTTCGCCAACACAAAGACACTGGAGTGATATTAAACATATATACAGATACCTCCAAGGGACCATTAATATGGATTTATTTTATTCAAATGAATCCAAGTCATTATTGATTGGTTATGCAGATGTAGGATATTTATCTGATCCACACAAAGATTGATCTCAGACAGGCTATTTATTTACAAGTGGAGGTCCAGCTATATCATGGCGTTCGACAAAACAAACTATGGTTTCTACTTCTTCAAATCATGCAGAGATAATAGCCATTCACGAAGCAAGTCGAGAATGCGTTTGGTTGAGATCGATAACTCAATACATTCAGCAAATATGTGGTCTTTGTTCAAAAGAGAATATTCCAACAATATTGTATGAAGACAATGCCTCATGCATAGCTCAATTGAAAGGATGATATATCAAAGGAGATAGAACAAAACACATTTCACTAAAATTCTTTTTCACTCGCAGTCTTCAGAAGAATTGTGAAATAGATATACAACAAGTTCGTTCAAGCGATAATTTGGTTGATCTGTTTACTAAGGCATTACCAACCTCAATATTTGAAAAGCTGATATATAAGATTGGAATGCATCGTCTTCGAGACATTAAGTAATTTTTCTTCAGGGGGAGTAACTACACACTGCACTTTTTTCCTTAACCAAGGTTTTGTCCCACTGTGTTTTCCTGGTAAGGTTTTTAATGAGGCAGCAAGCAATGTATATTATAAATAATTATGTACATCCCAAGATAAGTTCTTAATGAAGCACATTATCTTACATGGACATCCAAGGGGGAGTGTTATGAATAATTTGTACATTGGATACTACATTGGATGTCTATGTTGTGAATAGCTTAAAGATTAAATCTTCTATTTTATGTCCATCATCTTTACTTTTTATGCCTATAAAAGTCTATGTAATTGCAATGAAAAAATACATACTATTGAAGAAGAAAATCTCTTCTTTCCCTCTATCTCTATTTCTTGTTCATGTTTTACTAAATTGCTTTTATTTCTTATTTATGTTTTACTAAATTGCTTTTATTTCATAACATCATGAACTTATTTAGCTCTCTTTCAATTTCTTCCTTTTTCTTCCCCACTTTTGTGCCCCATTTATCTTTTAATGCTTTAAAAATGAACTCTTTTATGGATAGCATAAGCATAATACTATATGCAAGTAAATGATAACTTGAAACTTACTACATTAGCAATCCAGCAAATACCAAGTAGTTTTCATTTATCACACAAGAAAAGTAGTAAATAATTATAATTAATAAGAAGTTACTAACATGCAACCAAAAAACAGAGTTTGTACCCCCTCAAAAATAATCCAACAATTCAATAAACCACAATATAGACAGCATGAGTCGAAGGTAGGGGTGGCAAATAGGCGGGTTGGGCTGAATTTGAGCGGGTCAAGATGGGTTAGGTCAATAAATGGGTCATGGCCCAACCCAGCCCAAAGTGTATTTGAGTTAAGATGGGTTGGGTCAAGATGACTAAACAATGGGTCATAACCCAACCCGCCCAATTTGACCCATGTTTTAGAACCGTGCTCATCTTGTATAAAAAAAAACTTTTGCCTTAAAATATATAAGTTGATTAATATTTTATGGGTGGGGATGGGGTTGGTGTGGGGTGGGATGGGGTGGGGGGTTGGGGGTTA